>CM038146.1:126850156-127138819 GCA_021437245.1 Aegilops speltoides
GTTGATTCAGTTATTTGCATGGTTAAGTGATGCATGTGTTAAGTGATGCATAGCACGACATTATGACACCGGTTATTTTCACATTAAGTTTAACCTGATTAATAACTCAACTTGAATATGTTGTTGACCGGGTCATGGTGCCGCTGAAACGAGTCTTTCCAGTGCAACCACATTTGCCGGTATGGGACGGCCTTAATGCGTTTCATTGTCGTGCCTCTGGTCGGTGCCTCCATTTAGGGAAGGTTATGGGCGTGTTGTACCCTGGCCCGGTAGGCAAGCATAACCTTGTGAGCCCGTTGTTAAGTTTTGTTTTGGTATCGGGTCCCAGAGTGGATCGTGGCCACGATGGTGGTCGAGGTGTCTGGAGGTAGACACGAGGCCACCTAGGACTAGCCCGATGGGGTCTGAGTCGGAATGGCCGGGAGAGTGTCATGACAATGAAATGGTTTCGTCGGAATGTCGTTGGTCTACCCGAATGGGAGTGCGAGGCCATGGATTCCGTACTGTGGGTAAAGTGTACTAACCTCTGTAGAGTGTTTTTAATCTATTGATAGCCGAGTCCATGGTTACGGACACGCTCGAAAGTAGGGTACACCATGGGTCAACACTTAATAAAATTTGCACACTAAGTTTGTACTAAGGATGGCAGTGAGGCCATCGTGTTGAGGTGGACCATGAGTTGGTCGGGTGGTGATCGCCGGAAGGGTCACGGGCCATGAGTTGGTCGGGTGGTGATCGCCGTAAGGATCACAAATGTGTTTTAGAGATTATCATGTTGTGGTCTGGAAATGATCACATCCGGTAAGCAAGTCTGTGGAACGAGTACCAGTTGAGCCTAGTCACAGCATGATGGATATCTGGTTGCATTGTTGATTAAATGGTTAAATATCATGATATTGTTTGTCATTATGTTTATGCTTATTGTGACCTTGCAAGTACATTCAATGTACTGACCAGGCGTGTCATGCCAGATTTCAGGAAAGTCTCGTTGGGAAGGAGTGCTGTCCGAGTCTAGACCGTGTCCACATTGGTGTCCCTGTGCTATGGAGTCCCGCTACGACGTTGCTCCGCTGCCGAGTAGTTGTCATGATCGAGGCCCCCTTTATGTTCACTAAATGATGTACATATTGTTCAGCCGCATCGTGTGTGCCGCTTGGCCTCGCTAACTGTTGTAATATAAACTATGCTCTGCTAGCATGAATAAAGCGGTTGTTTTCTGTACCAAGTTGTTGTGTGTTGCCAGAAGACATGGTCTCTGGGATGGCAATGCAGAGTAAACCGGTCGCTCTGAGCCGGGGTGCCACAATGCTTGGTATCAGAGCCGCACTGACTGTAGGTCACGCTAGACTAAGCTGAGTTAACTGGATGTTAGATACGAGTTGTAGCTGAGTGCCGGTAATAATTGTAGATGGTTGTTGCACTGCATGCACTGATTTTATTTTTATGCTAACCTGCTAATGGTTGTGAGTGTAGATGGCTCCGGTGATGTATCCATGCCAGTTGCAGCTGATGTCGTACACGTCGCAGCATCTCCTTCGTAACGTGTGGCATCGGCTGTACCCTCACGGAGGCGACCCAACCTATCGTGTGTACCGGGAGCGCCTAGCCGACTCAGTGTATGAGTATCACGCCGTGGTTACTCTGCGCGTCAGTTCCGATTCCAGCTCTTACACTCGTACCTCTCGAAGCGGCTACGCTTCTACCGCTTCTCAAGTTGTCCAGTTTTGCTGCATTCGAGGTACTTGTTGAGCTCTGCTACAACGAGGTCCGGATGCGGAACCACCCAGGTTTCCATTACTATCCTTCTCTCCACGATAATGGAAGTGTCCGTTTCCCTGTCATTGATACGGATAGTGTAGCTAGCCACCTTTCTCGCTACATCACTGCTAGCTATCTTCTGATCTACGAGCTGGCTCGTGAGCTGAGTCGTGCATGTACTGCCTTAGCCTCTACTTTAGTCTCTGCTCGCTCAGCCACTACTCCACCAGCTGTAGGATTTACTCCCTACGTTCCTGCCAGTTCTAGATCCCCTGTTTCTCCGGTTACTCCTCCGAGTAGCTCGGGCACCGCGACTGTGAGTCCACTTAGTGCTCCTGCTGAGTGGGTTTCACTCCTCGCCACTCCTGTAGCCCCGATGATTCACCCTCCACCTGCCCCAGAGGGAGAGCCCTCGAGGCAGCATCGTCGTGTCACTTTTAACCCGGAGGTCTCCATTAACCCTGTCAGTTCTGGATCCGAGTCCGCTTCAAGAGAGGACCCCGCAGCACCAACAGAGTAGTAGAGCTTTCGAGTATTCGCAGTCGTCGGGATGGAGTATGGATGTAGCCGTACGAGTCATGATGTTTTGTTTCATGTATGAGGGTAGTTGGACCTGGCATGTTGTTATCTTTCATGTATGAGTCTATGTATAATTACGTTGGACTTTATTTTATTCGCCGTATTTTCTTCGCATTTTTGGTTTCACCTGGATTTTTGTTGCTGGCTTTCTCCCCAGTTTATGTTGAATGCTTCTCATCTCGGTTGCATTGACTTGGGAAAAATTCATATTAGGATGACGCGGGGAGGCTGCAGTAGCAACGTTCACGAGGGTTCTCCTGTTCGGCGTTCCGCATGATAGGCAGGACAATCACCCGAGCCGTACGTTCCACCACCGCCTCCACCGCCAAATCCGCCCTCCACCAAGCAAATTATGCGTATGTTTGAGGAACGACGAAATAATGATCTGATGGAAATATTCAGAAGTATTCAAGCAATGGTTGGACAGAATGGAAATCAGCCCGTCCCTCTCTCCAAGTTATCTGATTTTCAAAGGACTAAGCCTCCCAGTTTCAGTCAGGCCATTGATCCCTTGGATGCAGATGATTGGTTGAGAACTATGGAAAAGAAGCTTGAGGTTGCTCGAACTGATGAAGAGGATAAGGTTCCATTTGTAACACATTATCTGGAAGGCGCTGCTGCTATATGGTGGGAAAATGAAAAAGCCATAGGGACTGATAATGAAGCAATTACCTGGTCAAGATTCAAGGAGCAATTCCGGAAGTATCACATCCCTGCGGGAATTATGAAGACTAAGCAGCGTGAATTTCTCACGCTCCTCCAAGGAAGTCAGTCAGTGGGGGAATATTTGCAGAAATTCAATCACCTGTCAGGTTACTCTCAATATGACGTGGCCACTGAAGAAAGGAAGATGGACAGGTTTCTTGGTGGATTAAACCCGCAACTTCGCTGTGCTCTCAGTGTGTTTGATTTCCCAGATTTCCAAACCCTGGTGAACAAGGCTTTCATTGCTGAAAGGGAACACAAGATTGTATCAGATAACAAGTTTTCCCATAACGATCACAAGCGCAAGTTTGAGCCCAAAAAGGAAATGCAACCAGTGCAGAAGGTTCATACCTGGAAGCCAACTCAGGTAGCATACTAGCCTAATTGGCAACAAAATGTTAACCAGGCCACCACCCAAGTCAAGAATGATGTACTCAACCCAGTTCTGGAAAATCGCCTGCGCAACAATTCTTGTTACAGTTGTGGACAAACCGGACATTATGCCAAACAGTGTCCCAAGAACAAATGAACCAATGTTACGTTCAAGCCACAAGTCCATTATTTGGAGGCAGGTCCAAGTCAACACGACGTCACGGGATACGTTCATCACGTTTCCGTCGACGAAGCCCAAGAAAATCCCGAAGTCGTCATTGGTATGTTCCCTGTTAATAACATACCTGCAGTAATTTTATTTGACTTTGGGGCTTCCCACTCTTTTATTTCTCGGAGTTTTGTTGCCCAAAACAAATTTCCTTGTTCGCTTTTGGGCAAGAATATGCTGGTACAAACCCCGGGATCTCTTATCAGAAGCAATCTAGTCTGCCGCAATCTGGAAGTCAGTATCAACGGAATCCGTTTTCCAACCTCTTTAATATTGAGTCTGATAAGTTGGATGTTATTTTGGGTATGAATTGGCTGACTCAGTACCAAGTGTGCATAAATTGTGCGACCCGAGAGTCAACTTGACCGTCCAAGATGGACAAACTACAAAGTTTATTGCTCGTAGGAGCATACCCTCCAAGGAAATGGTCTTTACAACAATAGCTGAAATGGAATTAATTCCGGTGGTCAGCGAGTTTTCTGATGTATTCCCAGAAGAACTGCCAGGCATGCCACCTGATCGAGAGCTTGAGTTTGCAATAGAACTTGTGCCCGGAACCACACTAATACACAAGAAATATTATCAAATGCCGGCATCCAAATTAGTGGAGCTAAAGAAACAGCTTTATGAAATGCTACAAAAAGGGTATATCCACCCCAGTTCCTCACCATGGGGATCACCTGCTATTTTTGTGGACAAGAAAGATGGCAGCCTCCGTATGTGTGTGGACTACCGACAGTTGAATGATGTCACGATCAAAAACAAATACCCTCTGCCAAGAATTGATGATTTGTTTGATCAGCTCAGTGGAGCCAAGGTGTTCTCAAAGATTGATTTGCGGACTGGATATTATCAGCTCAAAATTAAAAAGGAGGATATTCCCAAGACCACATTCACCACTCGCTACGGTCTCTATGAATATACAGTCATGTCCTTCGGCCCCACCAACGCCCCCACCTTCTTCATGCACATGATGAATAAAGTATTCATGGATTTCCTCGATAAGTTCGTGGTCGTCTTCATCGATGATATACTTATTTACTCAAGAAGTGAAGAGAGCATAAGGAACACCTCCGAGCAGTGTTGCAACGACTCCGTGAGCACCAATTATACGCCAAATTCAGTAAATGCGAGTTTTGGCTCAAGCAAGTTGGATTCCTCGGGCATGTGCTATCCGCTGAAGGTATAGCCGTGGACCCAAGCAAGGTGAAAGACGTGCTCGACTGGTTGCCACCCGCCACCGTATCTCAGTTCCAGAGTTTTCTTGGATTAGCCGGATACTACCGCCGTTTCATTGAAGGGTTTTCCAAGATTGCTACCCCATGACGGAGTTGCTCAAAAAGGATAAGAAGTTTGAATGGACTACGGACTGTGAGAAAAGTTTCACCGAGTTGAAGAAACGCCTGACAACTACGCCAGTATTAACACTTCTAGATATCTACCGCAGTTTTGACGTATATTGCGACACTTCCCGGCAAGGACTAGGATGCGTACTTATGCAAGATGGCAAGGTAGTAGCTTATGACTCACGGCAGCTATGACCTCACGAAGGAAATTATCCCACTCATGATTTGGAAATGGTCGCAGTAGTTCATGCTTTAAAAATTTGGAGACACTACCTCATCGGAAAAAGGTGCCAAATTTTTACTGACCACAAAAGCCTCAAGTATATATTTACTCAGCCAGATTTAAATCTCCGTCAACGAAGATGGCTTGAGTTGGTCAAGGATTATGACCTTGGAATAAATTACCATCCGGGTAAGGCCAACGTGGTTGCCGATGCACTCAGTCGAAAGCCCGTCAGTTTAACTGTCATGTTGGAATCTTTGCCTTCCGAACTTAAAGAAGAGATTGCTCAGCTCAACCTGGTCATAGTTGAGGCTGGCTTTGCCAATATTCTGAAGGTTACCCCTAATCTTGAGAAATAAATCCGCAAAGCCCAGTCAGGCGATGCCGATCTGCAGAAACGTATCAAGTTTTCCGATTTCTCGAAGGATCAGTGCGGTACCCTCCGATTCAGGGGAAGGATTTGTGTGCCTAATCAAGCGGATCTGAAGCAGAAAATTCGGTCAGAAGCCCATGAATCCCCGTACTCAATCCACCCTGGAGGTACAAAAATGTATAAAGACCTTCGACAAATATTCTGGTGGGATGGAATGAAGAAAGACATTGCTTATTTTGTGGCCTGTTGTGACATATGCAACAAAGTAAAGGCAGAACATCAGAAACCAGCCGGACTTCTCCAACCACTGCCAGTGTCACAATGGAAATGGGACGATGTCTGTATGGATTTCATCACAGGACTACCTAAGACCCGACGAGGCAATAATGCAATCTGGGTCATAGTGGATACATTAACCAAGGTGGCCCACTTCCTCCCAATCAAAACCTCATACCGAGCAGATGAGCTTGCACGACTGTATGTATCCAGAATAGTTAGTCTGCATGGGGTTCACTGAACCATCACTTCTGACTGAGGTTCGCTTTTCACCTTCGCTCTTTGGTCTCACCTCCATCAGGCCCTCGGAACGGAATTGAAATACAGTACCGCTTATCATCCTCAGACGGATGGGCAGACAAAAAGGGTAAATCAAATACTCGAAGATATGCTCCGAGCCTGTGTTTTGGCCCAAGGACCACAATGGGAAGATTGCTTGCCGTACGCCGAGTTCTCGTATAATAATGGATTCCAGACCAGTTTAAAGATGTCACCATATGAAGCTTTGTACGGCCGTAAGTGTCGCACTCCATTAAATTGGTCTCAAACCGGAGATAGCCGTATTTTCGGAACGAATCTCATGCTGGAAGCCGAAAAGCAAGTCAAGGAGATCTGAGACAGATTGCAATTGGCCAAATCGCGACAGAAAAGTTATTACGATGCAAAGCACCAACAGATCAGCTTTGAACCCGGAGAACATGTCTACCTTCAAGTCATGCCTATGAAAGGAATCAAAAAATTTCAAACCCGTGGAAAATTGGCACCCAGGTTTATTGGTCCATTTCCCGTTATGACACGAGTAGGTGTTGTGGCATATCAGTTGGAGTTACCCCTGAGCTGTCAGACGTGCACAACGTGTTCCACGTTTCACAAGTGCGACAGTGCATATCACCGCCCGAGAAAAAGACCGATTTGACAGAGATAGAGCTGGCAAAGGACTTGACCTATGAATAGAGGCCGGTGAAAATTTTGGATCAAATGGAAAGGGTCACTCGCAGTAAATCAAGAAATTTTTACAAGGTCCAATGGATGCATCATACCGAGTCAGAATCAACCTGGGAATCAGAAGAATTTCTAAGGGCAAGTTATCCAGAATGGTTTTCCCAAGCAACCGAATCTCGAGGACGAGATTCATTCTAAATGGGGGAGGTTTGTGACAGCCTAGTTTTTGCCCTCTCTTCTTTGCTTGATTTTCAGTTGAGTTGGATTTGAATTTGGAGTTTTGAATCATTTCATTTGGACTCAACCACTTGGGTACCCCTTGATTTTCACCCAAGTGTTCCCTCTCCTCCTCACAACCATCATTTCACCCCTGGTCCAACCCAAAAATATTGTTTGGAACATTTTTCTTAAATGAAAAATATTCATTTTGACCTCCAAAACCCTAGCTAACCCTTTGAGCTCCAAAGCAACCCTAATTTTTCTTGCCCCAAAAATCATGAGAAAAATCCCAATTATTCTTTGGACCCTAGGGCACCTTTCTGAGCAAAAATATTTCACCACTCTTTGGAATATTTTGGCTACAGAAAATAAAGTCACTTCTGGACAGAGATGGTAGTTTCTACAACAACTACCTTTTTACTAGCTCCATTGTAGCTGGTTTTTCCTGTGCCTATTTACCTTAGTAAGTGTTAGTAAAACCCCAAGGCTCAGCCCTTGACTCCCAGTGGTTTGACCACAGTGACTCTCAAAGTTCTTGTCCGATAACTTGTCGTGATACAAATTTATTTCTACTGCACCTGGAACCTAACCAAACCGTGGTAACAACTCAGTTTACTAAGGACTACACGCCAGACATCTTTGTTAGTGCGTAGGGTGGCCTGATGTCACGGTTCACGCGGTGACCGCGTTCGTCCGAGCGTGCTGGCATGCAATACGCGCGCTCATGTGCTCGTCCGCGCCCGCGCACAGTTCCTGCGTGACCTCTGTCGTCTTCTTCCTCTCTCTCTGGTGCCGTTCGTCGCCGAGCGCCGTGGACATGTGTCTTCCGGCGGAGCCCGAGCCCTCCTCGCTGTCCGCCTATAAAAGCAGCCACCTGCAGCCTCTTGGAGCACCCACAGCCACTCCCACTTCCTCCTCGAGCCAGTAGAATCCACAGCCCGGCCGGGCAGGCCGCGGGCTGCCGTCCCGAAGCGGAGCTCGCCGGTGATCCCCTCCAGATCGTTCCCGCTGCTCCGGTCCCTCCCAAGCCAAGGCGACCCGCCAGGGCCTCCGCCTCTCCTCCGTGAAGCCAACCCACCCCGCTGGAGCCCCTGGAGCCGCCCCAAGCCGCTATCGTCTTCATCTCCGGCAACCTCCGCCCTCTGCCTCCGCTGGAGAGGTTGATTCCGACACCGTCCGGTCACCGCTAGATACACTACGGGTACGGGTAGGTGCGCAAACATCTCCTCCGTCGATCCCTCCCTCTCGTTTGACTCCAAGAAGCCTCATCGCCGGCGTGTGCTCCGGCGAAGTGCCGCCTCCCTCTGTTTCCCTCTTCCTCCCCTCTGGCCTGACTAGCGGAGCCTGCTAGTCAACCACTCATTACGTGCGCGAAGCAGTATGAGTGGTGGCGCCCCGGGTGTTTACGCTTTCGACGTCACCCTCTTGTTTACTTATTTCAAATTCATTTAAAATCCAGGAAACTTCAAATGGCCATAACTTTTTATCTACAAGTCCAAATGCATTGATTCTTTTTGCATTGTGTTCTGTGTCCAAAAATCTAACAACACCCAAAAGATGGGATTTTTCCTTGCTGTCTAGATTTTCTGGTAATTTTCAGAAGGTTTCTTGATGTTTTCTTTTTGTGGTTTTGACTATTTTCAGAAGAGCCAGCTTGTCTTGAGGATCACCAGGAGCTTTGTGAACCTCATCAGCACTAAGGCAAGCCACAGTAACATTTTCATAGTGCCACTTCAATATTTGTGATTTTCCTACTTGAACCTATGAATATTTATGCATTTCAAATTAGTTATATAATGAGTATATTCTGTTAGATGCTTGTCATGTTAAAATACTTGGATTACAGAATGTTTGAAGTGAATTTTGTTGGTAAGCTAAGGAGAACTTAGTTGCAAGTAATGAATAAAAGATATGGTCGTAGAGTTTAATAATTAGTTTAATTATTATCTTTGCATGATGAAAAATGATGAGATTGCTAGAAGTGATTCTGGTGTAAGTGAGGTGTGATCTTAACCAAAGTAGTAGCATGAGTTGATGATGGCTCCGTAGGAGCGTGGTTGATTCAGTTAGTTGCATGGTTATGTGATGCATGTGTTAAGTGATGCATATCATGACACTATGACACCAGTTATTTTCACATTAAGTTGAACCTGATTAACAACTCAACTTGAATATGTTGTTGACCGGGTCATGGTGCCGCTGAAACGAGTCTTTCCTAGTGCAACCACATTTGCCGGTATGGGACGGCCTTAATGCGTTTTATTGTCGTGCCTCTAGTCGGTGCCTCCATTCAGGGAAGGTTATGGGCATGTTGTACCCTGGCCCAGTAGGCAAGCATAACCTTGTGAGCCCGTTGTTAAGTTTTGGTACCGGGTCCCAGAGTGGATCGTGGCCACGGCGGTGGTCGAGGTGTCTGGAGGTAGACACGGGGCCACCCAGGACTAGCCCGATGGGGTCTGAGTCGGAATGGCTGGGAGAGTGTCATGACAATGAAATGGTTTCGTCGGAATGCTGCTGGTCCACCCGAATGGGAGTGCGAGGCCATGGGTTCCGTAGTGTGGGTATAGTGTACTAATCTCTACAAAGTGTTTTTAATCTATCAATAGCTGAGTCCACGGTTACGGACACGCTCGAAAGTAGGGTAAACCATGGGTCAACAATTAATAAAATTTGCACACTAAGTTTGTACTAAGGATGGCAGTGAGGCCATCGTGTTGAGGTGGACCATGAGTTGGTCGGGTGGTGATCGCCGGAAGGGTCACGAGCCATGAGTTGGTCGGATGGTGATCGCCGTAAGGATCACAAATGTGTTTTAGAGATTATCATGTTGTGGTCTGGAAATGATCACGTCCGGTAAGCAAGTCTGTGGAACGAGTACCAGTTGAGCCTAGTCACAACATGATGGATATCTGGTTGCGTTGTTGATTAAATGGTTAAATATCATGATATTGTTTGTCATTATGTTTATGCTTATTGTGACCTTGCAAGTACATTCAATGTACTGACCTGGCGTGTCATGCCAGATTTCAGGAAAGTCTCGTTGGGAAGGAGTGTTGTCCGAGTCTAGACCGTGTCGACATCGGTATCCCTGTGCTATGGAGTCCCGCTACGACGTTGTTCCGCTGCCGAGTAGTTGTCATGATCGAGGCCCCCTTTATGTTCACTAAATAATGTACATATTGTTCAGCCGCACCGTGTGTGCCGCTTGGCCTCGCTAACTGTTGTAATATAAACTATGCTCCGCTAGCATGAATAAAGCGGTTGTTTTTCTATAACAAGTTGTTGTGTGTTGCCAGAAGACTGTTGGGGAACGTAGTAATTTTAAAAAAATTCCTACGCACACGCAAGATCATGGTGATGCATAGCAACGAGAGGGGAGAGTGTTGTCCACGTACCCTCATAGACCGAAAGCGGAAGCGTTAGAACAACGCGGTTGATGTAGTCGTACGTCTTCACGGCCCGACCGATCAAGCACGAAACTACGGCACCTCGAGTTCTAGCACCGTTCAGCTTGATGGCGACCCCGGACTCCGATCCAGCGGGTGTCGGGAAGAGTTCCGTCGACCGACGGCGTGGTAGCGATCTTGATGTTCTACCGTCGCGCAGGCTTCGCCTAAGCACTGCTACAATATTATCAAGGACTATGGTGGAGGGGGGCACCGCACACGGCTAAGAGATCTTGGAGATCAATTGTTGTGTCTTAGAGGAGCCCCCTGCCCTCGTATATAAAGGAGCCAAGGGGGAGGGGGCGGCCGGCCAAGGAGGGTGCGCCAAGGGGGAGTCCTACTCCCACCGGGAGTAGGACTCCTTCTTTCTAGTTGGAGAAGGAGAAGGGGAAGGAGGAGGAAGAGGGAAGGAAGGGGCGCCGCCTCTCCTTGTCCTATTCGGACTAGGGGGGAGGGGGCGCGGCCAGCCCCTTGCCTCCTCTCTTCCTCCCCACTAGGGCCCATGTAGGCCCATTAAGCCCCCGGGGGGTTCCGGTGACCTCCCGGTACTCCCATAAAATCCCGATTTCACCCGGAACACTTCCGATATCCAAATATAGGCTCCCAATATATTAATCTTCATATCTCGACCATTTCGAGACTCCTCGTCATGTCCGTAATCTCATTTGGGACACCGAACAAACTTCGGTACATCAAAACTCATAAACTCATAATATAACTGTCATCGAAACCTTAAACGTGCGGACCCTACGGGTTCGAGAACAATGTAGACATGACTTAGAACTGTTTCCGGTCAATAATGAATAGCGGAACCTGGATTCTCATATTGGCTCCTACATATTCTACGAATATCTTTATCGGTCAAACCGCATAACAACATACGTTGTTCCCTTTGTCATCGGTATGTTACTTGCCCGAGATTCGATCGTCGGTATCCAATACCTAGTTCAAGTCTCTTTACTCATTATGTAATGCATCATTCCGTAACTAACCCATTAGCTACATTGCTTGCAAGGCTTATAGTGATGTGCATTACCGAGAGGACCCAGAGATACCTCTCCGACAATCGGAGTGACAAAACCTAATCTCAAAATACGCCAACTCAACATGTACCTTTGGAGACACCTGTAGAGCTCCTTTATAATCACCCAGTTACGTTGTGACGTTTGGTAGCACACAAAGTGTTCCTCCACTAAACGGGAGTTGCATAATCTCATAGTTGTAGGAACTTTGTATAAGTCATGAAGAAAGCAACAGCAACATACTAAACGGTCAAGTGCTAAGCTAACGGAATGGGTCAAGTCAATCACGTCATTCTTCTAATGATGTGATCCCATTAATCAAATGACAACACATGTGTATGGTTAGGAAACACAACCATCTTTGATTAATGAGCTAGTCAAGTAGAGGCATACTAGTGACGTTAAGTTTGTCTATGTATTCACACATGTATTATGTTTCCGGTTAATACAATTCTAGCATGAATAATAAACATTTATCATGATATGAGGAAATAAATAATAACTTTATTATTGCCTCTAGGGCATATTTCCTTCAGTCTCCCACTTGCTCTAGAGTCAATAATCTAGTTCACATCGCCATGTGATTTAACACCAATATTCATATCTGTATATGATTAACACCCATAGTTCACATCGTCATGTGACCAACACCCAAAGGGTTTACTAGAGTCAATAATCTAGTTCACATCGCTGTGTGATTAACACCCAAAGAGTACTAAGGTGTGATCATGTTTTTCTCGTGAGAGAAGCTTAGTTAACGGGTCTGTCACATTCAGAACCGTATGTATTTTGCAAATATTCTATGTCTACAATGCTATGTACGGAGCTACTCTAGCTAATTGCTCCCACTTTCAACATGTATCCAGATTGAGACTTAGAGTCATCTGGATCGGTGTAAAAGCTTGCACCGATGTAACTCTTTACGACGGGCTCTTTTATCACCTCCATAATCGAAAAATATTTCCTTAGTCCTCACTAAGGATATTCTTGACCAATGTCCAGTGATCTACTCCTAGATCACTATTGTTTTCCCTTACCAAATTCAGAACAAGGTATACAATAGGTCTGGTACATAGCATAGCATACTTTATAGGACCTATAACTGAGGCATAGGGAATGACTTTCATTCTCTTTTCTATTTTCTGCCGTGGTCGGGATTTGAGTCTTACTCAATTTCACACCTTTGCAACACAGGCAAGAACTCTTTCTTTGACTGTTCCATTTTGAACTACTTCAAAATCTTGACAAGGTATGTACTTATTGAAAAACTTATCAAGCGTCTTGATCTATCTCAATAGATTTTGATGCTCAATATGTAAGTAGCTTTACTGAGGTCTTTCTTTTAAAGAACTCCTTTCAAATACTCCTTTATGCTTTCCAGAAAAATTCTACATCATTTCTGATCAACAATATGTTACTCACATAAATCAGAAAGGCGGTAGTGCTCCCACTCACTTTATTGTAAATACAGGCTTCACCGCAAGTCTGTATAAAACTATATGCTTTGATCAACTTATCAAAGCGTATATTCCAACTCTGAGATGCTTGCACCAGTCCATAGATGGATCGCTGGGGCTTGCACATTTTGTTAGCACCTTTAGGATTGATAAAACCTTCTGGTTGCATCATATACAACTCTTCTTCAAGAAAACCATTAAGGAATGCAGTTTTGACATCCATTTGCCAGATTTAATAAAATGTGGCAATTGCTAACATGATTCGGACAGACTTAAGCATCACTACAGTTGAGAAAATCTCATTGTAGTCAACACCTTGAACTTGTCGAAAACCTTTTTGCGACAAGTCGAGCTTTGTAGATAGTAACACTACTATCAGCATTTGTCTTCCTCTTGAAGATCCATTTATACAATATGGCTTGCCGATCATCGGGCAACTCCACCAAAGTCTACACTTTGTTCTCATACATGGATCCCATATCAGATTTCATGGCCTCAAGCCATTTCGCGGAATCTGGGCTCATCATCGCTTCCTCATAGTTCGTAGGTTCATCATGGTCTAGTAACATGACTTCCAGAACAGGATCACCATACCACTCTGGTGCGGACTGTACTTTGGAAGACCTACGAGGTTTTGTAGTAACTTGATCTGAAGTTTCATGATCATCATCATTAGCTTCCTCACTAATTGGTGTAGGAATCACTGGAACTGATTTATGTGATGAACTACTTTCCAATTCGGGAGAAGGTACAAATTACCTTATCAAGCTCTGCTTTCCTCCCACTCACTTCTTTCGAGAGAAACTCCTTCTCTAGAAAGGTGTTGGGTAACGTAGTAATTTCAAAAAATTTCCTACGCACATGCAAGATCATGGTGATGGCATATCAACGAGAGGGGAGAGTGTTCGTCCACGTACCCTCGTAGACCGTAAGCGAGCGTTATCTGCAACGCGTTGATGTAGTCGTCGTCTTCACGATCCGACCGATCCAAGCACCGAGCGTCGGAGCCTCCGAGTTCAGCACACGTTCAGCTCGATGGCGTCCCTCGAAATCCGATCCAGCCGAGTGTCGAGGAGAGTTCCGTCGACCTGACGGCGTGGTGGCGATCTTGATGTTCTACGGTAGCGAGGCTTCGCCTAAGCTTCGACGATATGACCGAGGTGGAATATGGTGGAAGGGGGCACCGCACACGGCTAAGGAACGATCCGTAGATCAACTTGTGTGTCCATGGGGTGCCCCCTGCCCCCGTATATAAAGGAGGGAGGGAGGAGGAGGCCGGCCTAGGGAGGAGGCGCGCCATAGGGGAGTCCTACTCCCACCGGAGTAGGATTCCCCCTTTCCTAGTCCAACTAGGGATCCTTCCATGTATTAGGAGTAGGAGACTAGGAAGGGGAAGAGAGAAGGGAAGGAAGGAGGGGGTGCGGCCCCTCCCCAGCCCAATTCGGACTAGGGCAAGGGGGCGCGGCCTGCCCTAGGCAGCCCCTCTCCCTTTCCCGCAGGGCCCAATAAGGCCCAATACTTCTCCCGGCGAATTCCGTAACTCTCCGTACTCGAAAAATACCGAATCACTCGGAACCTTTCCGAACTCGAATATAGTCGTCCAATATATCGATCTTTACGTCTCGACCATTTGAGACTCCTCGTCATGTCCCCAATCTCATCCGGGACTCTGAACTCCTTCGGTACATCAAAACTCATAAACTCATAATATAAGCATCATCGAAACCTTAAGCGTGCGGACCCTACAGGTTCGAGAACTATGTAGACATGACCTAGAACTATTCTCAGTCAATAACCAATAGCGGGACCTGGATGCCCATATTGGCTCCTACATATTCTACGAAGATCTTTATCGGTCAAACCGCATAACAACATCGTTGTTCCCTTTGTCATCGGTATGTTACTTGCGAGATTCGATCGTCGGTATCCAATACCTAGTTCAATCTCGTCACCGGCAAGTCTCTTTACTCGCTTACGTAATGCATCATCCGTAACCAACTCATTGGTCACATTGCTTGCAAGGCTTATAATGATGTGCATTACCGAGAGGGCCCAGAGATACCTCTCCGACAATCGGAGTGACAAAACCTAATCTCGAAATCGCCAACTCAACATGTACCTTCGGAGACACCTGTAGTACTCCTTTATAATCACCCGATTCGTTGTGACGTTTGGTAGTACCAAAGTGTTCCTCCGTAAACAGGAGTTGCATAATCTCATAGTTACAGGAACATGTATAAGTCATGAAGAAAGCAATAGCAACATACTAAACGATCAAGTGCTAAGCTAACGGAATGGGTCAAGTAAATCACATCATTCTCCTAATGATGTGATCTCGTTAATCAAATGACAACTCTTTTGTCCATGGCTAGGAAACATAACCATCTCTAATAAACGAGCTAATCAAGTAGAGGCATACTAGTGACATTATGTTTGTCTATGTATTCACACATGTATTATGTTTCCGGTTAATACAATTCTAGCATGAATAATAAACATTTATCATGAAATAAGGAAATAAATAATAACTTTATTATTGCCTCTAGGGCATATTTCCTTCAAAAGGATCCATTCTTAGCAACAAATGTTTTGCCTTCAGATCTGTGATAGAAGGTGTACCCAACAGTTTCCTTTGGTTATTCTATGAAGATGCACTTCTCCGATTTGGGTTCGAGCTTATCAGGTTGAAAACCTTTTTCATATAAGCGTCGCAACTCCAAACTTTAAGAAACGACAACTTAGGTTTACTTGCTAAACCATAGTTCATACGGTGTCATCTCAATGGATTTAGATGGTGCCCTATTAAATGTGAATGCAGTTGTCTCTAATGCATAACCCCAAAACGATAGTGGTAAATCGATAATGGACATCATAGATCGCACCATATCTAGTAAAGTACGATTACGATGTTCGGACACACCATTACATTGTGGTGTTCCAGGTGGCGTGAGTTGCGAAACTATTTCACATTGTTTCAAATGAAGACCAAACTCGTAACTCAAATATTCGTCTCCACGATCAGATCGTAGAAACTTTATTTTTCTTGTTACGATGATTTTCCACTTCACTCTGAATTTCTTTGAACTTTTCAAATGTTTCAGACTTATGTTTCATCAATTAGATATATCCATATCTGCTCAAATCATCTGTGAAGGTCAGAAAATAACGATACACGTCGCGAGCCTTAACACTCATCGGATCACATACATCGGTATGTATTATTTCCAATAAGTCAGTAGCTCGTTCCATTGTTCTGGGGAACGGAGTTTTAGTCATCTTGCCCAAAAGGCACGGTTCGCAAGCATCAAATGATTCATAACCAAGTGATTCCGAAAATCCATCTTTATGGAGTTTCTTCATGCGCTTTACACCGATATGACCCAAGCGGCGATTACCACAAATAAGTTGCACTATCATTATTAACTTTGCATCTTTTGGCATCAATATTATGAATATGTGTATCACTACGATCGAGATCTAACAAACTATTTTCATTGGGTGTATGACCATTTGAAGGTTTTATTCATGTAAACAGAACAACAATTATTCTCTGACTTTAACTGAATAACCGTATTGCAATAAACATGATCAAATCATATTCATGCTCAACGCAAACACCAAATAACATTTATTTAGGTTTAACACTAATCCCGAAAGTATAGGGAGTGTGCGATGATGATCAAATCAATCTTGGAACTACTTCCAACACTCATCGTCACTTCCTTCAACTACTCTCTGTTTATACGTAACTCTGTTTGAGTTACTAATCTTAGCAACCGAACAAGTATCAAATACTCAGGGGCTACTATAAACACTAGTAAGGCACACATCAATAACCTGTATATCAAATATACCCTTGTTCACTTTTCCATCATTCTTATCCACCAAATATTTAGGGCATTTCCGCTTCCAGTGACCATTTCCTTTGCAGTGTAAGCACTCAGTTTCAAGCTTTGGTCCAGCTTTAGTCTTCTTCACGGGAGTGACAACTTGTTTGCCATTCTACTTGAAGTTTCCCTTTCTTTCCCTTTGCCCTTTTCTTGAAACTAGTGGTCTTGTCAATCATCAACACTTGATGCTCTTTCTTGATCTCTACCTTCGTTGATTTCAACATCACAAAGAGCTCGGGAATCGTTTTCGTCATCCCTTGCATACTATAGTTCATCACGAAGTTCTAGTAACTTAGTGATGATGACTAGAGAATTCTGTCAATCATTATCTTATCTGGAAGATTAATTCCCACTTGATTCAAGCGATTGAAGTACCCAGACAATCTGAGCACATGCTCACTAGTTGAGCGATTCTCCTCCATCTTTTAGCTATAGAACTTGTTGGAGACTTCATATCTCTCAACTCGGGTATTTGCTGGAAATATTAACTTCAACTCCTAGAACATCTCATATGGTCCATGACGTTCAGAACGTCTTTGAAGTCCCGATTCTAAGCCGTTTAAGCATGGTGCACTAAACTATGAAGTAGTCATCATTTTGAGCTAGCCAAGCGTTCATAACGTCTGCATCAGCTCCTGCAATAGGTTTGTCACCTAGCGGTGCATCAAGGACATAATTCTTTTGTGCAGCAATGAGGATAAACCTCAGATCACGGATCCAATCCGCATCATTGCTACTAACATCTTTCAACACAGTTTTCTCTAGGAACATATCAAAATAAACATATGAAAGCAACAATGCGAGCTATTGATCTACAACATAATTTGCAAAATACTACCAGGACTAAGTTCATGATAAATTTAAGTTCAATTAATCATATTACTTAAGAACTCCCACTTAGACAGACATCTCTCTAGTCATTTAAGTGATCACGTGATCCAAATCAACTAAACCATGTCCGATCATCACGTGAGATGGAGTAGTTTTCAATGGTGAACATCACTATGTTGATCATATCTACTATATGATTCACGTTCGACCTTTCGGTCTCCGTGTTCCGAGGCCATATCTGTATATGCTAGGCTTGTCAAGTTTAACTTTGAGTATTCGCGTGTGCAACTGTTTTGCACCGTTGTATTTGAGCGTAGAGCCTATCATTCCCGATCATCACGTGGTGTCTCAAAGACGAAGAACTTTCATAGCGGTGCATACTCGGGAGAACACTTCTTGATAATTAGTGAGAGATCATCTTAAAATGCTATCGTCAAACTAAGCAAAATAAGATGTATAAAAGATAAACATCATATGCAATCAAAATATGTGACATGATATGGCCATGATCATCTTGCGCCTTTGATCTCCATCTCCAAAGTACTGTCACGATCTCTATCGTCACCGGCACGACACCATGATCTCCATCATCTTGATCTATATCAATGTGTCGTTACATGGTCGTCTCGCCAACTATTGCTCTTGCAACTATTGCTATCGCATAGCGATAAAGTAAAGTAATTATTTGACGCTTGCATCTTATGCAATAAAGAGACAACCATAAGGCTTCAGCCAGTTGTCGATAACTTCAACAAAACATGATCATCTCATACAACAACTTATATCATCACGTCCTGACCATATCACATCACAACATGCCCTGCAAAAACAAGTTAGACGTCCTCTACTTTGTTGTTGCAAATTTTACGTGGCTGCTACGGGCTTAGCAAGAACCATTATTACCTATGCATCAAAACCACAACGATAATTTGTCAAGTTGGTGCTGTTTTAACCTTCACAAGGACCGGGCGTAGCCACACTCGGTTCAAGTGAAGTGAGAGAGACAGACACCCGCCGGTCACCTTTAAGCAATGAGTGCTCGTAGCGGTGAAACAAGTCTCGCGTAAGCGTACGCGTAATGTCGGTCTGGGCCGCTTCATCTCACAATGCCGCTGAACCAAAGTATGACATGCTGGTAAGCAGTATGACTTATATCGCCCACAACTCACTTGTGTTCTACTCGTGCATATGACATCTACACATAAAACCAGGCTCGGATGCCACTGTTGGGGAACGTAGTAATTTCAAAAAAATTCCTACGCACACGCAAGATCATGATGATGCATAGCAACGAGAGGGGAGAGTGTTGTCCACGTACCCTCGTAGACCGAAAGTGGAAGCGTTAGAACAACGCGGTTGATGTAGTCGTACGTCTTCACGGCCCGACCGATCAAGCACCGAAACTAAGGCACCTCCGAGTTCTAGCACATGTTCAGCTCGATGACGTTCCCGGACTCCGATCCAGCAGGGTGTCAGGGAAGAGTTCCTTCAGCACGACGGTGTGGTGACGATCTTGATGTTCTATCATCGCAGGGCTTCGCCTAAGCACTGCTACAATATTATCGAGGACTATGGTGGAGGGGGGCATCGCACACGGCTAAGAGATCTTGGAGATCAATTGTTGTGTCTTAGAGGTGCCCCTGCCCCCGTATATAAAGGATCCAAGGGGGAGGGGGCGGCCGGCCAAGGAGGGTGCACCAAGAGGGAGTCCTACTCCCACCGGGAGTAGGACTCCCTTCTTTCCTAGTTGGAGAAGGAGAAGGGGGGAAGGAGGAGGAAGAGGGGAAGGAAAGGGGGGCGCCGCCCCCCTCTCCTTGTCCTATTCGGACTAGGGGGGGCGCGGCCAGCCCTTGCCTCCTCTCTTCCTCTCCACTAGGGCCCATGTAGGCCCATTAAGCCCCGGGTGGTTCGGTAACCTCCGGTACTCAGAAAAATCGATTTCACCCGGAACACTTCCGATATCCAAATATAGGCTTCCAATATATCAATCTTCATATCTCGGCCATTTTGAGACTCCTCGTCATGTCCGTAATCTCATTCGTGACTCCGAACAAACTTTAGTACATCAAAACTCATAAACTCATAATATAACTGTCATCGAAACCTTAAGCGTGCGGACCCTACGGGTTCGAGAACAATGTAGACATGACCTAGAAGTATTTCCTGTCAATAACCAATAGCGGAACCTGGATGCTCATATCGGCTCCTACATATTCTACGAATATCTTTATCGGTCAAACCGCATAACAACATACGTCGTTCCCTTTGTCATCGGTATGTTACTTGCCCGAGATTCGATCGTCGGTATCCAATACCTAGTTCAATCTCGTTACCGGCAAGTCTCTTTACTCGTTACGTAATGCATCATTCCGTAACTAACTCATTAGATACATTACTTGCAAGGCTTATAGTGATGTGCATTACCGAGAGGGCCCAGAGATACCTCTCCGACAATCGGAGTGACAAAACCTAATCTCGAAATACGCCAACTCAACATGTACCTTTGGAGACACCTGTAGAGATCCTTTATAATCACCCAGTTATGTTGGGACGTTTGGTAGCACACAAAGTGTTCCTCCGGTAAATGGGAGTTGCATAATCTCATAGTTGTAGGAACTTTGTATAAGTCATGAAGAAAGCAATAGCAACATACTAAACGATCAAGTGCTAAGCTAACGGAATGGGTCAAGTCAATCACGTCATTCTTCTAATGATGTGATCCTGTTAATCAAATGACAACACATGTCTATGGTTAGGACACAACCATCTTTGATTAATGAGCTAGTGAAGTAGAGGCATACTAGTGACGTTAAGTTTGTCTATGTATTCACACATGTATTATGTTTTCGGTTAATACAATTCTAGCATGAATAATAAACATTTATCATGATATGAGGAAATAAATAATAACTTTAGTATTGCCTCTAGGGCATATTTCCTTCAAAGACATGGTCTCTGGGCTGGCAATGCAGGGTAACCGGTCGCTCTGAGCCGGGGTGCCACATATACAACTAAATTTTATTATCTCGCAAAGTACTCGTAGTTTTATTCTTGCAAAGTAGTTCTAGCATCACACCTACAAAATAGTTTCATACTTGTTCTAGATAAAGCAAACATTAAAGTGTGCATAGAGTTATATCAGTGCTCAATAGAACTTGAGAGAATATTTGTTCCACCTTAAGCTCCTTGTTGGGTTTGACACTCTTATTTATCGAAAAAGGCTACAAATGATCCCCTATACTTGTGGGTTATCAAGAGGCTACAGAGCATCCCCGCCAAACGCAATGAATATCTTATGCTGGAACTGTCGAAGTTTGGGTCGGACTTATTAGTTGACGAGCTTTGCTGGTTAGTGAAGCTTCACCAACGCTCCCTCATTTTCCTCTTGAATATGAAGACGAGGGATTCTCGTGCTAGAAATTTCATGTGGTCTTTGGGTTACACCGGTTGTTATGTTGTCAGTTCTGATGGTCTTAATAGGGGTCTGATTCTTTTTTGGACTACATCCATAAGTGTTTCTCTGAAGGCGTATAATGCTCGTTGTATTGATGTTCATGTAACTCCAGAGGAGGGGCAACCTGGCATGCTAGTTTTGTGTATGGCGAGCCCAGAAGAGAGGACAAAGTTCAATTTTGGGAGATTTAGAGATTTATGAAGGCACAATGGCTGGGCCGATGGATTGTTTGTGGGGACTTCAATGAGGTTTTATCCCAGGATGAGCATTGTGGACCTAAGGTTTGTTCTGAAGCTAAAATTGCTACCTTTCGGGGCTATCTTATGGATTGTGAGTTCATGGAACTTTGGTTCAACGGTCCAAAGTTTACATGGTGTAATCGTCAAGATCCACAATTCCATGTCAAGGTTCGTCTCGATAGAGCCGTGGCTAATATCAATTTTATTAATATGCATGATAACTTTACTGTTGAACATTTGATAACGTCATCTTCAGAGCACTATGCTATTTTGATTATTTTACCTCGAATATCTGCGGTGAGGTGCCAAGTGCCAGTACAACAAGGGTTCAAATATGAAGCTATGTGACTACGTGCTGCTGATTATAGAGAGTATTTTGAGCGTCTTTTGTCTGCTGGTAGGCATGATGATATGTCCCTTTAGGCCATATGGGACAACCTACACCATGTGGCGAGTTCTCTCAAGATTTGGAGTCGTGATTCTTTTGTTGGGAAACGTTGCATGGAAAACAAAAAAAAAAATTCTACGCACATGCAAGATCTATCCATGGAGATGCATGGCAACGAGAGGAGGAGAGTGTGTCTACGTACCCTCGTAGACCTTAAGCGGAAGCGTTTGACAACGTGGTTGATGTAGTCGAACTTTCTTTGTGATCCAACCAATCGAGTACCGAACGTATGACACCTCCGCATTCAGCACATGTTCAGCTCGGTGACGTCCGCGCCTTCTTGATCCAACAAGACGCCGAGGTAGTGGATGAGTTCTAGCAGCACAACGGCGTGGTGACGGTGACGGTGAATTTATCTCCGCAGGGCTTCGCCTAAGCACTACGAAAAAATGATCGGGGGTGTAAACGATGGAGGGGGGCGCCGCACACAGCTAAGCAATTGTCTGTTATGTGCTAGGTGCCCCCCTCCCACATATATATAGGTGGGAGGGAGGGAGGAGCATCCAATCGGGGAACCCAAGTAGGAGGAATCCAACTTGGGGTCTCTCCCAATGTGCCCCCTGCCATGTATAGGAGCGGGGAAAAGGCAGGCCGGTGGCGCCCCCTTCCTTTCTCCCATGAGAGGAGAAGGCAGGAGGGGCTAGCCCTCCCACTTTCCTTCCCTAGGGCTGGCCGGCCAGGGAGAGGGGCGCAACAGCCCCCTGTGGGCTTGTCTGTCCCTCCCTTGCCATTAAGCCCATATACATGCCGGGGGGTGTCCGGAACTTCTTCCGGTGACCCGATGGCTACCCGGTGCATCCCGAAACACTTTCAGTGTCTGAATACCATCGTCCTATATACCAATCTTTACCTCTCGACCATTTCGAGACTCCTTGTCATGTCCGTGATCTCATCCGGGACTCCGAACAACATTCGTTCACCAAATCATATAACTCATATAACACTATATCGTCAACGAACGTTAAGCGTGAGGACCCTACGGGTTCGAGAACTATGTAGACATGACCGAGACACCTCTCCGGTCAATAACCAATAACCTGGATGCCCATATTGGTTCCTACATATTCTATGAAGATCTTTATCAGTCGAACCGTTATGACAACATACATAATTCCCTTTGTCCATCGGTATGTTACTTGCCCGAGATTCGATCGTCGGTATCTTCATACCTAGCTCAATCTCGTTACTGGCAAGTCTCTTTACTTGTTCCATAATACATCACCTCATAATTAACTCCTTAGTCATTTGCTTGCAAGCTTATGATGTGTATTACCGAGAGGGCCTAGAGATACCTCTCCGATACTCGGAGTGACAAATCCTAATATCGATCTATGCCAACTCAACAAACACCTTTGGAGATACCCGTAGAGTATCTTTATGATCACCCAGTTACGCTGTGATGATAGCACATAAGGTATTCCTCCGGTATCCGAGAGTTGCATAATCTCATAGTCGAAGGAATATGTATTTGTCATCAAGAAAGCGATAGCAATAAACCGAACGATCAATATGCTAAGCTAATGGATGGGTCTTGTCCGTCACATCATTCTCCTAATGATGTGATCCCATTATCAAATGACAAATAATGTCTATGGTTAGGAAACCTTAACCATCTTTGATCAACAAGCTAGTCTAGTAGAGGATTACTAGGGACACGATATTTGTTTATGTATTCACACATGTATTTAAGTTTCCGATCAATACAATTCTAGCATGAATAAGGAAATGTAATAATAACCATTTTATTATTGCCTCTAGGGCATATTTCCATCATCTTTTGGGTCTATTTTGAAGTTGGAACGCCAACTAGGTACCATTAGATCTGCACCGGTCATTGAGATTTCTTTAGCTGATGAAAGACCAATTGAATCACAACTCTGTGAACTTTTTGAGTGGGAGGATATTATGGCAAGGCAATGCTCTAGGGTGGACTGGCTTCGTGAGGGAGACGGAATACAAATTTCTTCCATGCTCATGCTACAGCTCGGAAACATACTAACAAAATTCATTATTTGGCCCAAAATGATGGTTCTCTTTGTGATTCACAAACGCAGATTAAAGGTATGGTCCATAAATATTATGAGTATCTTTTCACTTCTGATCCTTGTGATGATGTTGATGTTGTTCTTGATGCTACTGCGTAAAATTACTTATGAGATGAATGCTGATTTATGTAAACCCTATACTAATGAAGAGATCAGGACATCTCTTTTTCAGATGGGGCCTACAAAGGCTCCTGGTCCGAATGGCTTTACCGCCCTATTCTACTAGACTCATTGGGACTTTTTGGGTGATGAGATTTGTCAAGCAGTCATGAGTTTTTTGGAGGGAAGGTCCATTCCTGATGGTTTTTGTGACTCGGTGATCATGCTTATTCCAAAAGTTGCAACATCCAAGCATTTAAAGAATTTTCATCCGATTAGTGTGTGTAATGTTCTTTATAAGATTGCATCCAAAGTTTTGGCTAATCATCTGAAGTTGCTTCTACATGTTGTCATTTATGAGTATTAGAGTGCCTTTGTGCCTGGCTACCTTATTACTGATAATACTTTGATTGCTTATGGATTTCTCCACACTTTCAAAAAAACAGAGGGCTAAGCAACCTTTGTTTGCCTTGAAGATTGATAGGATGAGGGCGTACGTGTTGAGTGGAGTTATCTACTTGGTTGCCTATTTAAGTTGGGTTTTGACCCTATATGGATCAACTCTGTCATGAGATGTGTTACCAATGTTCATTATGGGTCCGGGTTAATGGAGATCTCACTGCACCTATTGTACCTTCAAAAGGAATTCGGTAGGGTAACCCCATCAGTCCCTACTTGTTTCTTTTGTGCACGGAAGGATTGTCAAGCTTGTTGCTTCAGAAGGAGAATTGTGGCGAACTATATGGTATTAGGAACGGTCGTTTCGGTCCTCCTATCTCACATCTCCTGTTTGCTGATGACAGCATCTCCTTTACAAGAAGTGATACCCGTAGTGTGGATGCACTGGTGTCTACTCTGAATCTTTATTGTTCTGGTTCTGGACAATTGATTAATATGGAAAAGTCCTCTTTTCTCTTTGGGCGTGCTTGTCTAGATGTGGTTAAACAAAGAGTGAAGACTAGTTTGGGAATTACTAATGAGGCCTTTAATGATACTTATCTGGGCATGCCTATGAAGGTGGGTAATAATCCAACTAGTACTTTCAGATTTTTGCTTGACCGGGCATGTCGTAATATTCACGGATGGTCGGATCGTCCTGTTTCTCGAGCCAAAAAATAAACCTTGTTGAAATCCATTATTCAGGCGATTCCGACCTTCATAATGAGTTGCTTTGAGTTCCCTAAACTGATTTGTCATAAATTTAGGCAGATTATTGCTGATGAGTGGTGGGGTAGAGAAGATTGTCATAACAAGATTTATTGGAGGTCTTGGGATTGGCTGTCTACTCCCAAGTCTCTTGGTGGTATGGGGTTCCATGATATGAGAATCTTCAATCTGACCATGCTAGGAAAGTAGGGGTGGCGGTTGCTCACAAATCCAAATCCCTTATGTGCGAGTGTTTTGAAAGGATGCTACTTTCCTTATACTGACTTTTAGAACACCCCAATTCCAAGATCGGCCTTTGCAACTTGAGGAGGCATCCTAGCTGGTCGTAAGTTGCCAAAACATGGTATTCAATGGGGTATCTATGATGGTAAGCAAGTTCATATTTTATCAGATCACTGGATTCCTTCCTGTCCTTCGCATGTTCTTTAATCAATTTCACCCATCCCTGCAAATGCTAAGGTACATTGTCTTCTGGATGAGACATGGGGTACTTGGAATGAGGAGACGGTGCGAGCTTTTTTGGAGAAAACATTGCCTTGGAGATTCTGTGCATACCAATTTGTAGACATGTTGAAATGATTTTGTGAGATGGTCGTTCACTAAGTATGGTGATTATTTTGTTCGGTCAGCATACAACATGGCCCGTACTGCTCGATCTTTTGAGAAAAGCGCTATTCATGGCCATGGCCAGACTTCCAACTGATCTGATATTGACAAACAATGGAAATCAATTTGGGCAGTGAAAGCACCTAATAAGATGAAAGTTGTTTTATGGCGTTTTGCTCAGAATTGTGAGTAAATAGCATAAAGCTACTAGTTTACAGGTTAGGGTTCCAAAAAACTACCACTTTTTTAATTTTCTCAGAAAGCTACCAAACGCGAGGTCCGCTGTTTCAAAAAACCCAAACCCGCGGTGACTAGCGATTTAACCTTTTTCTGACGGCCTGGGCCCATCTGTCCATTACGTGGCCTTGCAGCATCACGGTGCGGCGGCAGTTCACGGCCGTTAGCCGACCGGCCCGGTCGGAAGTGGGGTAAATATACCCGCTCGGTCGGTCGGGATCACACACTCGCTCACTCTCTCGTTGCTCGCTCACTCCCCTGCTCTCACTCCCCTGCTCCAGTACGAGCTCGCCGCGGCGCGCCGTCTTCGAGGCCGGTGGCCATCGACCTCCTTGCTGCAATGCCTTCCTAGAAAGACGAGGAAACCAGCTCAGAGGAGGAGTGCGAGGCTGTCAGCATGGACATGGGACTTATGGTAAGTTCTTTGCCACCTAGGGTTAGGGTTAGGGTTAGGTGGCAGTAGCTTAGGCTACAGCCATGGATGTTGCTTAGTCTAGTGTTGTTGTTGTGTGTGTGATACTGTTCTTGATTAGTGAGGGTGCGGTTTGATTGTAGGATTTAGGTAACCTAGGGTTCATCTCTATACAGTGTTAGGGTTCATGTTGATTTGGGGATTTAATGAACAGTGCAAGTTGATTCTGGTATTGAGTGCAGTTTGAAACCAGTTTTTGTTGGTTATTATGGTTGCGGGAGTAACGAGACACCACTGTGGAGCCCCTTTTACGTGGCCAACTTGAGCTTGCTCATCCCAAGTGCATTCTCGCACCAACCGAGGCCTATTAAGCGTGTTGCTTTTGAAGGGCCCGTAATGGAGAGGCGTTTCTATGGCTGCCAGTCCGTGTTAGATGCCAATTAAGTTTTCGCTATGGATGTTCGGTCATGTTTGATATGATGCAGCAGTTTGTTTGATATGATAGACACATATGTATTTTTGCCACTTTGGAAACTTACTAATGGCATTGTAATAACTTTTCACATTTACAAATGCAGGAAAATGCTGTGAATTGTGGTGTTGTAGAGTGGGTTGATGGGCCTTGGCCAACTGTTCTTCAGAGATGTTTGTGCAAGCTATGGGAGATGTTCCATGAGCAGAACTTTGGAAGGGTACAGGACAAGGAGAAGTTTGAGCAGGAGTTGGCCAGGCTTAAGAGTGAACATGAAAGGGAGTTGGCCAAGCCGAGGATGAAAATGACAAGCTTTGCATTGAGTACACCAAGCTTGTTGATGATGTATCCAAGATGTTTGATTGGCAGGATGGTAGGGTGGACAAGAAACAAGTGGAGGAGGAAGAACTTGAGAAGAAGAAGAAGGAGCTAGAGGAGAAAGCCATGTTGGAGGTGCAGATGGAAAAGCTCAAACTTGCAAAAGAGCAGAGGTGCATTTTGCGAGCCAAGCTGATATCATCAAGAACACTAGGAAGGCTATGAAGGATGTTGAAGTTGACAGAGATGTTCTTAAGAAGGAGAAGGCAATGCTTGAGCTTCTTGTTGCTGAGATGCTGAATGAAGGGTATGGCAGCAAGGAGAAGTTAGAGCAAATCAAGGCCATCCTTGAGACTTGAACTTGCTGTGATATGTTGGTGAAGTAAGTACATCCAAAGGCCTTTATATAAGGATGTGGCCTGGCATGATTTCAAGTAATTATGGGTGTACATTTTGGGGGAATGTGAAGTTTAACCTAGTGTGTAATGGATCTCCTATGGTATTAAGTGTTGTAATGGATCTCCTATGCTATTAAGTAGTGGAAATGGATCTCCTATGCTATTAAGTGTTCAACTTGATCTTATATCTTTTATATGTTATTTGTTATCCTTCATATATTATTTCTGTGGGTAATTGGGCTTAGTGGCCCACTACTCTCTGACCAAATGCAACCCTAGGCCTACTAACCCCAATCCCCCATCCATCTGTCAATATAAACCCCTCCCCACCCCCACCCTTTCCCAGTGACTCCACCAGCCGCCACCCAAAAGAAACCCTACAGATGGATCCTAACATGGGAGATGTCACAGAGGAAGAGGGGGAGGATGTGGAGGTACGGACAGCAGCAGCACAGAGGAGGAGGACTCTCCAACAAGGTACTAGAGAAGTGCAATGATGAAGAACTAGAGCTGGTTTTCACTGGTGGCAGGGGAAGGTCATTCATGGAGATCATTAGGTGGGCAAGGATGAGGGCAGTCATGGCTCCTCATCCAGCAACTAGGACCAAGTGGGTCCATTTCTTTGAGCGCTATGACTGATATGTCAATCTAGCTATCTATCTTGCTATCTATCTTTCTATCTATCTTTCTATCTGTAAGTCAATTTGAGAGAGAATTGTAGTAGTATTTGTGAGATTTGGATGTAATCTATGAGACTATCTATCTATCTATCTATGAGATTTGGATGTTTCTATCTGTAAGGTGTATATCAAGTGTTGAATCCACATATAGATAAAAGTTGAGAGATGAATTGAAGTTGCAAACAAGTGCAGAATCCACATACGGTACCATATTACAAACCAAATCAAAGAGTCCATATCAAGTACTTAGTGAGGCAATGTTATTACAAACCAAATCAAACAGTATCAAGCACTTGAGTTCAACAACTTCAGCTAGTTGCCACTTGCATAAAAGTAATCTTTCAGCCTATTTGATGGCTTCACGACCCTCTTTGACCCATCATGCACAAAGACTTGTAGCAGCTCTATTGGCGGCGACTTGTCTAGGAGCAATGAAAGATCCATGCCAGCTCTATTGGCGATGGCTGACCGGTGTTCTTTCTTTGGAGAAGACCTTGATGACTGGTGTTCTTTCTTTGGAGAAGACCTTGATCCATTGCCGGGAATAGTTGTGTTCTTCTTCTTGGCGGGTGCTACTCTTTATTGCGAAGATGTGTTGGTCCTGCTCTTCTTGAGAGGTGGTGGTCTTGTTGATGTAGCTGGTGCTGCCCTCTTCCTTGACCTAGAAGCTGTCTGTGTTGACTCATTTGTTCTTGGAGGAGGAGTTGGTGCAGTGCAAAGTCGTGAGTACCCTTGGTGGCCTTTGTGCGATTGCAGACCATTGAAGATCCAGCCTCAGAGTAGTTTGTTCTATTTTCCTACACAATAGTATTAGTTAGAAGTATTTTCCTACAAATGAAATGAATGTAACAATGCAATGCAATGTAAGTAACCATGGAATCAATGGACACACCTGATGCTTGTTCAGCCTCATTTGGAACTTAGGTTCCTAAGTACTGACATCCAGACCTGCTAACATGATAACATGAGTGCCTAAGTACATCAATGTTTAAAAAACATATAAATTTCTGAATTCTTACCTATAAATGGCCTGCATCCATTCAGAAAACCCTCCTTGCATGCAAACAAGCAGTAAAACATCTAGTGAAACCTTGGGGTAGGAGCTGGGTTAAGTGGGTCCTCATGTGTTGTTACTATGCACCTCTTGCCGTGGTTAATATCTAGCACACCTGCTGCAGTAGTCCCTTATTCGTGATCTTTGGGTTTGTGATCTCCTTGCACAACCTCAACTGCTTGCTTCCTTGCCCTATATGCCAAGCTTTTAGGCACATGCACACCAAACTTCTTCTTTGTGTATGACATAATTGTGTCAACACCAGCTCGAGGTTGGATCATTGTATCCTCACAAACCTTAGCAACCCAATTGATGTCACCTTTGTGTTCTCTCCACTTGCTCCACAAGTGTGATCCAGTTCATCTTCTTGATCTTGAAAGTTGCCTCATGAGCTATCTTGGAGGCAACTATGTAAACCGACATCCATGTTTTCTCTCGAGCACCAAGCAATAACCCTAGTTGGTTCATTTCTGTGATACTCAAAATTCCTAAGAGTCCTCACATGAAAATTTCTAAGTGCTTCTCTGAACTCAACTACATTTTCAAAGCACAAATGCATTGCAAACTGCTCATGTGCATCGAGCCTTGATGGATCATACCATATCCTCTCCTTCTTACGCTTCTTCCTACTCTTCCTTCCAGATGGCAGCCTTGGTGCATCATCTTCATCACTTATGCCAAAATCACCTAGAAAACAGTACTCATCAGCTTCAGGGACATAATCTTCAAAGTTGATGTGCTCAGGCTCACTGTGAGACTTGCTAGTTGGGCCAGGTTTTCTAACTGGCTTAAGATTTTTGGCTGCATTAGTAGTTACAGTACCAGGATCACTTATGCCAGGATCCTCTACTTGTTCATCTTCAGAAACAACTGGTTCTTCCTCCCAAAACTCAGAAGGTTCTGAGTTAGCTGCAAAAAAGTGCTCTATAGTATCAGTGCCAGTCTCATCTTCACCCCTACACCAAGCTTTGTAAGAAATCTTCTCCCCTCTGTAATCACCCCTAAAGAACTCAAAATCTGAAGATGATTTGTCATCTTCAACTTCATCTTCTTCCTTTGGTACATCTTCTTCTTCTTCATCTGCTGCTACTTCTACATCTTCTTCTTCCACAACTTTTTTCCCCTTGTTAAAATTGCTGCTTTGCTGTGTGTTTATGTAGGGATCATTAGGGGCAGGGTACAGAACACCTTCTTGTGAAACTCTGTAAACAACAGGTTCACCAACATGATCAATGGGGATCTGTTCCTCATCTGCTTTGGGCTTGGATCGAGAGCTTTTCCGACAACGATGTTCAAGACCTTATTATCAACAAACAAGTCAAGCATTTCCTCTAATGCCTCCTCACTATCCGGGCCTTCACACCCTCCACCCCTTTCCCTCTTCCTTTACATAAGTTAGAAATGCATCCATTCCATAGCCCTCCAACTCAACCAATGCTAATATGGTCGGATAAGCGATATCTGAGGACACTTGAATACTTTTTCTCCATATTATCTATTCCTTGAAAATGTAGCCTCAAGTCCCAACTCGCATCATCTAAGTCAGTAGGATTAAATTGACAAACAATTATTTTTAAGTGAATGCACCAACATTCTTGACCAAATGAATGTTCTTCTAATTACGAGGAATGCAATTGACCAAATGAACTAAACAAATGCACTTTCTTCTACACTAACTTAACCAATAAAATACAGTAGCACTTTCTTCTAATTTGAACAAAAGCACCCGAAAATTTAACTAAAGGACCCATAAATTTTAACAAAAGGACACGAAACATTGAGCGGTGATTACCTCACTCCACCAAAGGACGGCGCCCAATGGTGGCCGCTTTCTTTGGATCAGCGTGGATGCGCTTCGCCCTTTGCCTGCAGCCGCGGACTTCGGATCTGAGCTCGCCGGATCCACATGGGCATGGCGGTGATGGCTGCTTGCGATCACGCTGCGCGGAAGCTCGAGCTGCCTAGCCATTTGTCCACCTCTGAGGGTCCACCGCCCTCCTCGCCAGTGCCGCCTTGGCTCAATCGCTCGCCGCCAACGAGATTTGGCTGCGCCGCCACCATCGCCCACCTAGGTCACTGCGGGGGAGAAGAGGGGGAGAGGAGGGGGAGTGAGAGAACGGGACTGCGTCGGCTACATTGGTTCCGACCGGACCGCGTCGGCTAACGGCCGTGAGCGCGCGTGGCCACGTGGGCTGACAGATGGGCTCATGCCGTCAGAAAAAGGGTTAAATCGCTAGTCACCGCGGGTTTGGGTTTTTTGAAACAGCGGACCTCGCGTTTGGTAGCTTTCTGAGAAAATTAAAAAAGTGGTAGTTTTTTGGAACCCTAACCTGTAAACTAGTAGCTTTATGCTATTTACTCCAGAATTGTCTTCCCACGGGTGATCAACTTTTAAGGCACCAGGTTCCTTCCTTTGAGCTTTGCTTCTTTTCTTTTTTTTGAATAGATTAGAATTTGTGGAGCATGCTCTTCTCTTTTGCCCTCATGCTAGAGATGCTTGGGATGTGATCAAGGATACTTATGGGGTCTGTCTACAATGCCATAATTTTATATCCTCAAAAAATTACCTTTTTGATTTCCTTGGTCGATCCTCGGACCAGAATTGTATTGTGTTGGCAGTGACTATATGGCATATTTGGAAAGCTAGAAATTATGCTAGAAATAACCTAGAGGCTCTCCATCCTCGACATACAACCGAGAAAATCAAGGAATTTGTCAGACTAATTTTGCAGCATCTTTACAAAACGGTTACTAAACACATGTGTGATACCAACATCTCCAGTATCACTTGGTCTCCGCCGCCGACTGATATCATTATGTTCAATTCTGACGGTGCCATTTTTTCTGAGCTTGACAGATCATGCATAGGGGTCATCGCTCGGGATCACGGGACACATTCTATTGTGGCCTGCAGTGACCCAGTTGTTGGTGTTCTTGAGCCGGAGATGGCAGAGGCTATAGTTTTTAGGTGAGCTGTTCATTTGGCATTGGAAAAGCAAGTACATGATGTTATCTTTGGCTCTTTGCTACAGATTGCCTATCTTTGGTGCACAAAATTCATTCTTCAAGAATTGATCGTTCTGCTATTGGTTGGTGGTTTCTGATATTAAAATTGCCGTCGTTGCCTTCAATTCGGTGATCTTCAAGCACGTACATCTGCATTTGAATATTGCTGCTCATTTTTTAGCTAGGGCTTGTATGTATTCAATTAATCCATGCATTTCCTTTTCTATTCCGGACTGCATCCGGGGAGCTCGAAATAATGTTGCCGAGTAATCAATAAAATTGGTGTTTGCTCAGAAAACATAAAAGCTCCGCGGCCTCCGCGGGCAAAACCCCTACGCTGCCCGAGCGTGCGTTTTATTTTTAGTAAAAGGGCGTGCGGGGGTGTAGTCTTGGCCATATCAGGCCCGTCCCTGTCGGCCCACCCAGGCCCGGGCCTGAGTTTGAGCCCACCAGCATGGCCTGGACGGGTTTGGGCTTGGCATATTGGCATTTTAAGGAAGAGGCCCGGCCCACGGCCCTAAGCCCTATGGGCTTTTCAGGGCTTTTTACCAAATGGGCCGGGCTTGGGCATGAAAAGTAGGCCCGATGATAAGGCCTAGGAGGGCCTGGGCCTCAGTTTTCTGCCATGGGCATTTTTAGGCCTGGCCCGGCCCATGGCTCCGGCCACGGATGGATCATATCGACGCTCGCTGGTGCAGCGCCGTAGAGGGGATTTCCTATTTAGCGCCGCAGGCGCCGGTTCCTACTGTTTCCCGCAAACCGGTGCCTGCGGCCGCTTTAACTGGGCTCGGCCCATTTTGCGCTCGCCTCCCGCCATCTCTTTTCCTTCAAGGCGCAAAAAATCTGCAAGAGCTGGGACTCGAACCGAAGATCTCCTGGCTCACATCACACTATGGAAACCACCACGCCACAGGAACATCGCGCTTTGTTCCATCACTTTCTTTCCTTATCATATTGTCTTTCGTTTTTTCTGTTTTCTGTTTTTTTTTTTCATTTTTCTGTTTTCATTTTTGTTTGTTTCCTTCTTCCTCCTTCGATGATTTTCTTTCGAACGTATCCACATTTTATTTAAAATTGATGAACCTTTTCAAATTCCATGAACTTTTTTCTAATTCAATGAACCTTTTCAAATTTGGTAAACTTTTGTTCAAATTTGTTGAACGTTTTGTCAAATCTGATGGACATTTTTTAAAAATTTGATGACATTTTTTCAAGTTTGATGAACTTTTTTTTAAGAGTGATGAATTTTTCCTTCAATTTTGTGAACTTTTTTCAAACTCGTTGAACTATTTTTCAAAACCGATGAACTTTTTTTTGAAAATGATGAACTTTTTTAAAACCGATGAACTTTTTCTCAATATTTGTGAACTATTTTTGAAAGTTGATGAATTTTTTTCAAATCCGTGAACTTTTTTCTCAATATTTGTGAACTAATTTTGAAACTTGATGAACTTTTTTCAAATTCGATGAATTTTTTTCTCAAAATCGTGAACTTTTTTCAAAATTGATGAACTTTTTTCAAATCAATGATTTCATTTGTGATTCATGAACTTTTTTCGAAATGGTTTCAAATAGTTGAAAATTCAAACACTACAGTAAATAGATGTGTAATAAATTACGCGTGTATAAATGTTGTTAAACAGTTCGCCCTGTTCTTGTTCACTAGCAGGTAGCTAGGCTAGGTGGTTAGCTTTCCATGAACGTGTTTGTAAGGGTGTGTGTTCGATCCACTGCGAGGCCTTTTTTTGCCGATTTTTTCGCGCTACCCACGAGCGAGCAAACTTCGCCTGCGATCAATAGAAATTTGTTGGGCCGGCCCAGTACTATCGCCTGCGGGCGCCAGTAAGCCGAACCGGCGCTGAAGGCGCCCGTTAGGAGCTCCCGCCGTAGAGGCGGGGATGGGCCGGAGAAGTTTAGCAGCCGTGGGCCAAATCTTGATATGGACGCAAATACAAACGAAACAGAAAGCCCATGAGTTACTCAAAAAAAAAACAGAAAGCCCATGAAAGTTCCTCCTCTTCTCGTTGACCCCTGGCCTCTCTCTGAAACCGCCTCATCCATCCCACCGAAGTGATCGCCGAGCGGCGTCAATGGATTCATCGCCCCAAGCGTAAAGCTATTTGCCTCGCAGAGCGGCAGGAGTTCTTTCGGGAGCATCGACGCCGAAAGGTATATGCCTAATTTTTTGCTCCGCTCTTCAATTCCGTAGGCGAAACAACCAGCGTTCTAGCTTCTGACCGACGCCCTCGTCGTGTTCGGCAGAATGCCAATCCGGGAGCCTCATCTTGTTTGGACCTTTGAACGACTAGTTCGAAGAGCTCGTCGCACGTGAGATGCAAAGAATCAGGACCGGGATGATATTTTTGCGTGTAAAATTTCCTGCGTTTTGGGGATCTTATGCTGTTCTCTATGGTTGACAAGAGTTTGGTCTTCTCATTTCTCAGCACTGAAGATTGGTCCATCGAATCATCTTGACACTAATGGACCGGGAACACTCGGCTTTGAAGAAAATGAGATTGGAGGACGCAGAGGATTCTGCGATCAGTCAAGTGCCTGCCACGGCGTCGAGCATGCATCAGCAATTGTTCTGGAGCCAGTGGCAGCTACTGGACTCCATTCTCCCCACAGGTGGTTTCGCACACTCCTACGGCCTGGAAGCTGCTATGCAATCGCGCATAGTGAACAACCAGGAAGACCTGAGGCTGTTCCTCATCCAGGTCGTGGACAACATTGGAAGCCTGCTGCTTCCATTCGTGTACTGCGCCAGTAGGTCTCCTGATGCCGCGGCATGGATCAGACTAGATCAGCTGCTGGACGCTACGTTGACCAACGAGGTCAGCAGGAAGGCGTCCACGTCGCAAGGCTCGGCTCTGTTGAGGGTGGCCGCGTCCGTCTTCACTGAGATCCAGCCGCTGCAGGATCTCCGAAGGACATTTCTCGGTTCCACGAGCGTGTCGTTTCACCATGCCCCGATATTCGGGTTGATATGTGGGCTGGTTGGATTTGACAGCAAGACAACGCAGCGCGCTTACATGTTTGTGGCAATGAGGGATGTGATCTCCGCCGCGACGAGGCTCAATTTGATAGGACCGCTTGCTGCTTCGGTTCTGCAGCACCAGGTTGCGCCAGATGCCGAGAAGATGCTGCAAAAGTGGAGGGACCGTGATGTCTCTGAAGCATCACAGACTGCGCCGCTGCTTGACGCGTTGCAAGGCTGCCATGCTTACATGTTCTCTAGGCTGTTTTGCTCCTAACAGTGAGGTTCACTTCCATATCTTCCCATCTCTTTCGTTGTACAATGTCTCCAAGCATACACAACAGAGGGCTCAACTTCATGATACCTGTACCATTTGTGCTTTTGTATTATTCTGATGTATTGAAACATATCTCCTATTTCCTGGGAAAATAAGTTAACTGGTTCATAGAGAGATGTATGTTACTCTGTATAAAGCATCTTTTATAACATGGCATATGGTTGATCGATGACTTTGTGCACTGCAGTTGAACATTCACTTGAGTGCTGTCTCCTAACAAGGGCATGATAAGCAATGGAGTAGTTTATTCAATTATCCTATAACAAGGAGATGTTTAAATAGACCAGTCATTTCCCAGGTCCATTTTGTGGGCAACATGATGCATGATACACCCAGTAATATGTCTGGATAACCTTATTTTGATATTCCTCTGCTTCTTTCAGGTTGCTGAATGCAATTTGGTGTAGTTCTGCTCACGGTTTTACCTTAGAGAAGTACAGGACCCCTGGCTTTCCTGAACAACAATGGCATCAGAATATTGCAAGCATCCTGAGGATAGACGCCCAGTATGATATTTTATTTTACTTGCAAGCAAGATTGTACAAAAATGCCAATAGTACATTATGTTCATGTGTGACCCCTCTCTGCCATGTGCCATCTATTGCATTCGTCATACATATGATACATCTGTCTTCGGCTTCACCAATTATGACATTGATATAATTATGCATCGCATATTACAAAGAACATTGCTTTCCTTCGCTCCATGATCCAAAGTACTTGATCTGTTGCTCCAGCTCCAGATTCTATGCTAAGTGCAACAGAAGAATGCTTGGCTTCAAGGGATTTTTCATGCTCAACAGATCTGAACAGCTCGGAGAATTTGCCCTTGCCAATCCTGCTGCAGCCACCCTTCTGGTACTCTTGCCCGGTCCCGTCCTTCCCCATGCACCCGATCTTTTTGGATCATCTTCATAACAAGGTTGGCCTGAACATAGTAGCTGATGCAGTTAGATATTGAATCACAAAGAGTAGATAAAAGATAGCAAAAATGCAGTCTGAAGTCAGTAGGGCACTGAACCTCAAGTTACTGAATTATGGCATAAATACTAGTACTATATATGCTAAACCAAAACATTTGCAAACAACTGTGTATGGCTCTGCTAAAATACAGTACACCATGACCATGCCACCAATTGTGAAGTTGGATATGTTGGCCCTATGCAAGCAACTTTATTCCCCTTTAAAGCTGTCATGATTTTCATAAAGATGCATCATGTATGGATGCGCTAAAAAGAGTTTCAGTTGGATTCACAGCATTCAGTATAACCAAGGTTTGATACCTTTATGCACCATACACATACACCATGTGATGCAGAACTCAAAATCGTTTCGTCTTTATTTTACTGGCAAGCAAGATTGTACAACAACAATGCCAACAGTACATTTTGTTCATGTGTGAGCCCTTCTTACATCTGTTACACTCATGATACATAACATGGATATAATTGCACGTCGCATATCACAAACAACATTGTTTTCTTTTGCTCCATGAGACCATGATACAAAGTACTGGATCAGCTTCTCCAGCTTCAGCTTCTATCCTATGATCCCTGAAGTGCAGCAGATTGCTTGGCTTCAAGGGACTTCTCATAATCCTCAATGGACTTGAACATCTCGGAGAAGTTGCCTTTGCTGAAACCACCAAAGCCACCCTTCTGGTACTCTTCCCCTCTCTCATCCTTCTCCATGCACACGTTGGCCTGAACACAATAGTTGATGCAGTTAGATTTTGAATCACAGGGGGTGGAGCAAAGAAGCAGCTTGAATGTATTATCCAGGTCTTGGAGAACATTGGAAGCCTGCTGCTTCCATTCCTGTACTACGCCAGTAGGTCTCCTGATTCCGTGGGATGGGTCAAGCTATATCAGCTACTAGATGCTACGTTGACGAACGAGGTAGGCAGGACATCGTCCACGTCGCAAGGCCCGGCTCTGTTGAGGGTGGCAGTGTCTTTCTTCACTGAGATTCAGTCGCTGCAGGATCTCCGAAGGACATTTCTCGGTTCCACGAGCGTGTCTTTTCACCATGCACCGATATTCGGGTTGATATGTGGGCTGGTTGGATTTGACAGCGAGACAACTCAGCGTGCTTACATGTTTGTGACGATGAGGGATGTGATCTCCACAGCGACGAGGTTTAATTTGATCGGACCCCTTGCTGCTTCGGTGCTGCAGCACCAGGTTGCGCCAGATGCTGAGAAGATGCTGCAGAAGTGGAGGGACCGTGATGTTTCTGAAGCATCAACAGACTGTGCTGCTGCTTGACGCATGGCAGGGCTGCCATGCCTACATGTTCTCTAGTCAGTTTTGCTCTTGACAATGAGGTTTGCTTCCATATCTTTTTATCTTTCTCGTTGTACAATATCTTGAAGCATACACAACAAAGGTCTCAACTTCATGATACATGTACAATTCATGCTTTCATATTATTCAGATGTAGGATGCCATTGAAACATGTGCCTTTATTTTCTGAAAAAAATGGTTAACCGGTTCATACAAAAATGTATGTTCCTCTGTTTATAAAGCATCTTTTTATAACATAGCGTATGGTTGGTCACTGGCTTTGTGCACTGCAATTGAACATTCATTTGAGTGATGTCTCCTAACAAGGACATGATAAGCAATTGAGCAGTCTATTCAATTATCCTGCAACAAGGAGATGTTTAAATAGACAAGACATTTTGCAGGTCCATTTTGTGAACAACATGATGCATGATACGCCCAGTTATATGTCTGGATAACCTTATTCTGATATTCCTCTGCTTCTTTCAGGTTGCTGAATGCAATTTGGTGTAGTTCTCTGCTCATGGTTTTAACTCTGAGAAGTACAGGAAAAATGGCTCTTTCCAAAGATAAATGGCACCAGAAGATTGCGATCATCCCGAGGACAGATGCCCAGTATGATTCTTTATTTTACTTGCAAGGAAGATTGTACAAAAATGCCAATAGTATAGCATGTTCATGTGTGAGCCCTCTCTACCACATATCACACTCATTAAACATAGGATACATTGATATAGACATATAGTTGTGTGTGGCATATTACATAGAACATTGTTTTCTTTTGCTCCATGATACAAAGTATTGGATCTGTTGCTCCAGCTCCATATTCTATCCTACGATGCGACAGCAGAATGTTTGGCTTCAAGGGATTGCTCATACATCTGTACAGCTCGGAGAAGTTGTTGCCCTTGCCAAACCCGCTACAGTCAATCTTCTGGTACTCTTGGCTCTTGCCTGACCTCAGCCTTCTCCATGCACCCGATCCTTTGGATCATCTTCAACAACAAGCTGATGCAGTCTGAAGTCAGTAGGGCATTGAACCTCAAGTTACTGAATTATGGCTTAAATAGTTATCTGCTGAACCAAAACTTTTTCAAATAACTGTCTATGCTAGTATTGTACACCATTTCATTTGAAGTTTTTCAAATACCTTGGCATTTTACTATGCAAGGAGCTTTATTCCCCTTAAAAGTTGCCATGGTCTTCATAAAGATGCATGATGCATGGATACACCAAAAAAAGTTTCAAGTTGGATTCATGGCATTCACTGTCATATGGATTGTGTGGCAAAAACCAAGGTTTGATACCTTTATGCACCATACACACACACCATGTGGTGTAGAACTCAAATCGGTTCTTCCTTATTTATTTGCAAGCAAGATTGTACAGCAAAGCCAACAGTACATTTTGTTCATGTGTGAGCCCCCTCTGCCATTCATTACACTCATGATGCATATGTCTTCAGCTTCACCATGCGTCCCATATCACAAACAACACTGTTTTCTTTTGCTCCATGAGGCCATGATACAAAGTACTGGATGAGCTTCTCCAGATCCACTTCTATCCTATGATCCCTGAACTGCAGCAGATTGCTTGGCTTCAAGGGACTTCTCATAATCTTCAATGGACTTGAACAGCTCGGAGAAGTTGCCTTTGCCAAACCCTCCAAAGTCACCCTTCTGGTACTCTTCCCCTCTCTCGTCCTTCTCCATGCACCCGATCCTTTGGATCATCTCCAGGAACAACGTTGGCCTGAACATAATAGTTGATGCAGTTAGATTTGGAATCACAGGGAGTAAAGCAAAGAAGCGCTCGAATTTATTATCCAGGTCTTGGAGAACATTGGAAGCCTGCTGCTTCCATTTGTGTACTGCACCAGTAGGTCTCCTGATGCTGCGTCGTGGGTCAGGCAAGATCAGCTACTGGATGCTACGTTGACGAACAAGGTAGGCAGGAAGGCGTCCACATCGCAAGGTCGGCTCTATTGAGGGTGGCAGCGTCCGTCTTCACTGAGATCCAGTCGCTGCAGGATCTCCGAAGGACATTTCTCGGTTCCACGAGCGTGTCGTTTCACTATGCACCGATGTGCGGGTTGATATGCGGGCTGGTTGGATTTGACAGCGAGACAACGCAGAGGGCTTACATGCCCCCTCTTCCCCTCTCTCGTCCTTCTCCCTGCACCCGATCATTTGGATCATCTCCAGGAACAACGTTGGCCTGAACATAATAGCTGATGCAGTTAGATTTGGAATCACGGGTAGTAGAGCAAAGAAGCAGCTTGAATTTATTATCGAGGTTTTGGAGAACATTGGAAGCCTGCTTCCATTCGTGTACTGTGCCAGTAGGTCTCCTGACGCCACGGCATGGGTCAGGCTATCTCAGCTGCTGGATGCTACGTTGACGAACGAGGTCGGCAGGAAGGCGTCCACGTCGCAAAGCTTGGCTCTGTTGAGAGTGGCTGCATCTGTCTTCACTGAGATCCAGTCACTGCAGGATCTCCGAAGGACATTTCTCGGTTCCATGCGTGTCGTTTCACCATGCACCGATGTTTGGGTTGATATGCGGGCTTGCTGGATTTGACAGCGAGGCAACGCAGTGGGCTTACATTTTTGTGACAATGAGGGATGTGATCTTGTTGGCGACGAGGGTCAGTTTGATCGGACCGCTTGCTTGCTTCGCTGCTGCAGCACCAGGCTGCGCCAGATGCTGAGAAGATGCGGCAGAAGTGGAGGGACCGTGATGTCTCTGAAGCATACTGCTTGATGCGCTGCAGGACTGCCATCCTTACATGTTCTCTACGCTGTTTTGCTCCTGACGATGAGGTTCGCTTCCATATCTTTCCGTCTCTCACGCTGTACAATTTCTTCAAGCATAATCAACAGAGGGCTCAAATTCATGCTGCATGTATGATTCATGCTTCCATATTATTCTGATGTAGTATGCCATTGAAACATATATGCTTATTCCCTGAAAAAAAATAAGTTAACCGGTTCCTAGAGAGATGTATGTTACTCTGTATAAAGCATCTTTTATAACATGGTAGTATATCATTGATCGATGACTTTGTACACTACAATTGAACATTCACTTGAGTGCTGTCTCCTAACAAGGACATGAGTAATTGAGCAGTTTATTCAATTATCCTATAACAAGGTGTTGTTTAAATAGACCAGACATTTCACAGGTCCATTCTGTTAACAACATGATGCATGATACACCGGGTTATATGCCTGGATAACCTTATTGTGACATTCCTCTGCTTCTTTCAGGTTGCTGAATGCAATTTGGTGTAGTTCTCTGCTCACGGTTTTAACTCAGAGAAGTACAGGACAAATGGCTCTTTCCACAGAAAAATGGCACCAGAAGATTGCGAGCATCCCGAGGACAGATGCCCAGTATGTTTACTTGCAAGGGAGATTGTGCATAAATGTCAATAGTACATTATGTTCATGTGTGAGCCCTCTACCACCTATCACACTCATCATATATATGATACATTGATATATTTGTGCGTCACACATTACATAGAACACTGTTTTCTTTTGCTCCACAAAGTGCTGGATCTGTTGCTCCAGCTCCAGATTCTATCCTAGGATGCAACGGCAGAATGCTTGGCTTCAAGGGATGGCTCATACTCCTGAATAGATCTGAACAGTTCGGAGAAGTTGCCCTTGCCATTCCTGCCGCAGTCACCCTTCTGGTACTCTTGCCCTGTCCCGTCCTTGTCCATGCACCCGATCCTTTGGATCATCTCCATAACAAGGTTGGTCTGTACATAGTAGCTGATGCAGTTAGATTTGAAATCACAGAGAGTAGATAAAGATAGCAAAGATGCAGATTGAAGTCAGTAGGGCACTGAACCTCAAGTTACTTGAATCATGGCATAAATACTAGTTCTATCTGCTGAACCAAAACTTGAACCTCAAGTACACCATGCCACGAATTGTGAAGTTGGATACCTTGGCCTTTCACTATGCAAGGAGCTTTATTCCCCTTTAAAACTATCCCGATCTTCATAAAGATGCATCATGCATGGCTGCACTAAAAAGAGTTTCAGTTGGATAGAGATGCACCATGTGATGTAGAACTCAAAATCGGTTCTTCTTTATTTTACTTGCAAGCAAGATTGTACAACAGTGCCAACAGTACATTTTGTTCATGTGTGAGCCCCCTCTCTACCATCTATTACACCCAACATACATAGGATACATCTGTCTTCAGCTTCACCAATTATAACATCGGATATAATTGTGCGTCGCATATTACAATGAACATTGTTTTCTTTTGCTCCATGAGACCTTGATACAAAGCAATGGATCAGCTTCTCCGGCTCCAATTCCAGCTTCTATCCTATGATGCCTGAAGTGCAGCAGATTGCTTGGCTTCAAGGGACTTCTCGTAATCTTCAATGGACTTGAACAGCTCGGAGAAGTTGCCTTTGCCGAACCCGCCACAGCCACCCTTCTGGTACTCCTCCCCTCTCTCGTCCTTCTCCATGCACCCGATCCTCTGGATCATCTCCAGGAACAACGTCGGCCTGAACATAATAGCTGATGCAGTTAGATTTGGAATCACAGGGAGTAGAGCAAAGATGCAGCCAGAATTTATTAGAGCACCGAACCTGACATTACTGAATTATAGCATAAATAATACTACCTCCTGAACCTAATCTTGTGCCTATGGCGTGAATTGGGAATGTACGTGGGCTTTTCTCTATGCACAGGGAGCTTTATTCCCCTTTTAGCTGTGGCAATCTTCATAAAGGTGCATCATTCATGGATTTGTACTAAAAATAAAATACTTCCAATAGGACCATAGCACTCACTATCGTATGGCTCAGCTCTCTATCCTACCTCAAGTTTTGACACTTCTCTGCAGCATTACAAAGTAGAGTAGAACTCAAAATCAAATTGGAAAGATTGTGTTTTTACCTGTCCCCCACTGGCTTGGTGAAGATTTGGAGCAACACCCCTTGGTCGTCCCTGTCGACGAGCACCCCCAGCTCCTGGCATTCCTTGATCTGCGCCTCCGAGAGCACATCCCCGGTGATGCGCCGCACGCCTTCATAGTACTTCGGCAGCGGGGGTGGCAGGAAGTCGAAGCCGCCCATGGCGGAGCGCGCACGCATCTCCCTGAGCGTCCTGAGCACGTCGCTGCTGGCCACCGCGATGTGCTGCACGCCCGGGCCGCCGTGGTGTTCCAGGAACGTCTGTATCTGGCTCCGGCGCTTGGTGCCGTGCACCGGCTCGTTGAGCGGCAGCAGCACGCCCTCCGAGTTGTTGGCGAGCACCATCGAGTTGAGCCCGCTCTCGGCCGTGCCCACGTCCTCCGTCGTGAACTCGGCGAACTCGTGGAACCCCGTGAACCCGGCGACATAGGCAGCGGCAGGGGCAAGCTCCGGGACGTTGCCGACGACGTGGTCGAACCGCGTCAGGCCGTAGTCCACGGCATCCGGGTTGCTCACGCCCTCGAACCCCGGCAAGAAGGGCACGTCCGTGTCATCCGGGTGACTGACGAAGCGGAGCACGACGTCGCCGTAGAGCTCGACCTCCGCGAAGCCGAAGCCGCGGCCGAGGTCCACGGGGCTGAAGGCCGGGCGCGCGCCTCCGTCGACACTGGCGCGGAAGGCCTCGGCGGCGTCTGCGACGCGCAGCGCTATGGAGCGCACCGCGAGACCGTGGTCAGCGGAGAACCGGCGCGCGGCGTCGGCTGAGAAGGAGGGCAGGGAGGCGGTGGCGGCGTCGCAGCCGTTCGCGTAGGGCGCGGTGAAGAGGAAGGCGAGGTTGCCAGAGCGGAGCAGCTGGGAGGCGTGCACGGAGTTCCCCGTGGAGAGGTCGGACCTGGCGGCGAGCGGGGCGCCGAGCGCGAAGGCGAAGCGGCCGGCGGCGGAGGCGGCGTCCGCGCACCAGAACTCGACGTGGTGGAAGGAGAGCGTGTGGAAGCGGTCGCTGCGCGGGTTGAAGCGGACCATTCGGCGCGGCCGCGCGTGCTCCGGCGTCACCGCGGCGGCGGCGCCGGTGCCGGTGGCTGCGGGGGTGGTGGGGGTGGGCGGCATGGTGTGTGTTTGTTTCTTGGTCGCGTGTGGTAGTGGCTCCGGGTTATCAGTTACCGGAGAAGTGGGGGTAATAAAGGGAGGAGATGGCGCCACGTGGGCTTTGGGGTTTAGTGGTGGCGGATGGGATTTGTCTTTTGGCGTTTGGTGGTGTGGGGGCTCGAGCTAGTGTGATGGAGGTGATGCGTTTGCTGACTGGCCTAGGGTAAGGTACAGCTAAGTACAGCAAAAATATTATTATTTCCAAAAAAAAGTACAGCTAGAAATATTGTGAGGTTCATATTCTCTTGGTTCGTACTACCTCCGGTTTATTAGTCTCTATCAAATTTTGGGTCGAAGTTTGACATATTTGATTGGTAAAATGTTAATGCATGTCACTAAAAGTTATATTATTGAACTTGTATTTCAATGTAGTTTTCAATGACATTACTTTTGCTACATATAACTTATATTTTAGTAGTTAAAATTATGATCTGAAATATGAGGGGGGGGGGGTGGCTAATAAACTCGGACGAAGGTAGTACAAGTGGTCATTTCTTCTTTACCTTTCTCTCTCTTCCTTCTTGGTTGAGAGTTGATCCTCGTTCTTGGCCTCCTCTCCTCCCTGGGCAGGCTCGTCGGTCGCCAATCAGAGTTGGGATAGAAGAGGAGGGCGGGTCTCATGTAGATGTTAGTTTAAGTTGTGCTGAGGTGACTGGCGACATGTCGTGGAGAAGCTTGGCACCGTCACTTTTGAGTGACGCATGGTGGAAGCCCTCCCCTTCTTATTTCTTACCCATGGTGGATGAAAGCTGGCGAAGGTAGATCAGGCGGTAGTTTCGCAATAAGCTCGTTTGGGCTTTATATCTGAAGGTTGTTTGAGCTGCTCCTGCCTTCTCCCTTTTTGTCGTTGCGATGGTGAAAATGGTGGACCAACCTATGGTCCTTTCAGATCTAACGAGTCCAGGGAATCTTTACTGGCATGGGTGCTCAATCGTCATCTTCATTTTCCTCTGCATCGACCTCTGTTCCTGGAGCTAAGGATCAAACAATGGTTTTTCTCCGGTGAGCGAGTTGGGTGCCTAGGACGCATCAATGGCCTTAAATGGATTTGTGGATAATCTCTGACGGCCCCTTCTTTGGCCTCCATAAGGGAGTGCCTTCTTTCCTTGCCATGTGATGGCAAGTTTGTGGCCGGAGATGGTGGCCAAAGCATCTTCAGCGAGGTCATCGGTAGATTTAGGATTCGATTGTGTTCTTTGTTTTCCCTTATGGGGTCCTAAATGTAAAATCAAATGACATGTTCATCAGAAAAATTCTTTGGGGTTCTCTTTGAAGTGTTGTGAATATTTTGTTATTATAGTGCTAACTATGGACCTTGTAGTCCCTTCCCGTGTTAAAGAAAATCAACATTCTCTCTAGTTTTCCTCTACGAATGGCCTACATGGTCCAAAGGTTTTTCAAAGAAAATTTGAACAATTCTAATTCTTAGGAGTTCTCATAAGTGGCTTGCTTGATTTCTTATATTTTGTGTCAGGACCCCGACTCAATGCCACATCGATCTAGCATGTAACACCTCATATCACTTTGCGGCCTCACGCACGGTATCCCCACGGTGTCGCCTTACCTTTGCCGGGACCGTTTAGCCTTTTGGCACACGTATATGATAGTGTCGCTAGCATCCATATGATAAGGAGCCCGGTGACATGGCTAGTCGTAAACCCAAAGTGGCACAGACTTACAGGACAGGCATCCATGACCCGACATCGAGCGTGTCGGCCATGACAAATAAGTTTCGAGCTGTAGCATTGGGCTAGCAGACTCGATGGCCGGTCAGAAGCGGGCTAACAGGACTCCGTTACTCAACGCGTGACATTTCCCGAAGGAACAGACCTGAGAACGAAGAAGGACACATGCGGCCAGCCTAAGTGATTCCGGAGCAAAGTAGCAAGCTACCATGGCTCGGTGGAAACACTAGGAGACATTTCCGTAAGAGAGGCTACTAAAGATAAACAACTAGATAGTCGGATCCCACACATACCAAGCATTTCAATAACATACACACAATATGCTCGATATGTGCAAATACAACATGGCATCACAACATGACTCTCGACTCAAGTATTTATTCATTAGGCTCGAGGAGCGAGATATTACAAACATGGGTCTCACGACCCAACATTGAAACATACAAATCAAAGCACAAGCGGAAGCTAATATGTCCGAGTACGACATCTACAAATGAAAAAGGCTTGAAAGCGACTATCTACCAGATCTGCCGAGGGCACAAGATCGTAGCCGAGGTATCAAGCTAAGCGTCGAAGTCCACGTGGTACTACTAGCGAGACCAAGTCTCTCTGCAAAAACATAAAATAGGCAAGCGTGAGTACAAATGTACCCAAAGAAGACTTACATCGAACTAACTACATATGCATCATTATCAACAAAGGGATGGTGGAGTTTAACAAAGACAAGCCAGCTTTGACTCGGTGGCTATCCTAACTACATTGCAAGTAACTCTTTTGAGGTGGCGCACACGAGTCCACATATTCACCATATCAATACACCACTATGGATCCGCTCCGTCTCCCTACGAGAACGCCACCCATAGCACTCACGCTTATCTTGCGTATTTTAGAGTATCCACTTTCACTTGTCTATGAACTGTTATAGGCAACCCGAAGTCCATTACCATGGACACGGCTATTGAATAGATGATGTTAACCTGCGGGGTGTACTTCTTCACACGCTCTCACCACTTACCGCCGTTTACGACATGTACTCGGCAACCTTCAGCGGAAGCCCAACGTGGGTGTCGGCCACGACCTACCTAAACACTCAAGTCCCTAGTCCGGGTTTATCGCCTATTTGGGTTCCATCTATGAGGAGTTCGGCGAAGTTTCGCTCACGACCCCAAACGATGTGAACAGGGTTCCCGAGACACCAAGCAGGCGCCGGTACACGTGCCACGTGCCTACCGCATCACAGCCCACCCCTACGGTCAACGCACAAGACGGCCTCCAAATACTACAAACACGAAACTACTTGCAACTCACGGACAGAGGACAAGGTGATTAAGAAGCCAAGAGGGTCCATTGGTTTGGGCCCAATGCGTGGTAATAGTGAATCATGGACCACAAACACGAACTCAGTTCACGAGGGCGGCTGCAATGAGACAACCCACCATGTACTCCTACATGGCCTCTCACCGCTACCTTTACCAAATCGTGTTCACACACTTAGCTCACACACAGTGGGACATGTTCACACCTCGATTCATCCTCGATGAATCGGACCGACTCAACTCTAAGCGATGGCAGGCATGACAAACAAGCATGTATGAGTAGGCACAACAGGGCTCAAACAACTCCTACTCATGCTAGTGGGTTTCATCTATTTACCGTGGAATGACAGTCATGCAATGGATAAGGGGTTCACTACATGAGCAAGTAACAATGATTCGTTGTTATCCTAATGCGATAAAAGAGAGCAGGAGCGAGAGAGGGATTTTATCGGAATGAACAAGGGGTTTTGCTTGCACAGCACTTCGAAGATAGCATTGAGTCTTCATCGATGTCAGCGATCACAACGCGTCGGTACAACGTCTACCTAGGGAACAATACCCAAGAACAGAGAAGAAACACGATCAATGCAATGCACAATATGATGCATGCTATGACATGTCAATATGAATGTGTTTTGGGCTAATGCAACTACAACCAGATGGATTTGGGTCGTATTGAGCCAAAGGTTCAACCCAAATTCAAATTATGAATTCAAATAGTGCCTTATCATGTTTTGCACTAAACAGCAAGGTTAAGTTGTTTAAACATGCATGAAAATGGTACAGATGGATTCCTTGAATTTTTCTGATAATTTTCATATATAATTTGTTTGATTTGGAGCTATGGTTGATTTTATATGAATTTTAGAAGTTTTGGTTATTTTCGGATTTTCTGATTTATTTTAAAACCGAAAATGATTTATTATACGACATGACGTCGAGGTGACGTCGATGGGTCAAAGGCGCCAGCCAGGTCAAACTTGACGGCTGGGACCCACAAGTCGATGTTGTGGCTAATCCTAATTTAACTTAAACCTAACCTAGTTTAATTAGTTTGGTAGGGCCGCATGTCGATGGTCGGTGGATTAACTAAAATTAGCTATTAAGTTAACCAAAAGTTAGCAGGGGCCGGGCCCACCTGTCAGTGACCCTGGGGAAGTCAAACTATGGTCAACCCCGGGTCAAATTCACCGGAGTTGACCGGCGGCTCGTCGCCGGCGAGGCCAGGGACGGCGGAGACGCTCGGGTTTCCTCCTCCGGCGACCAAATAGCCGGCGGAGGGCATCTACGCGAAGGGGAGGCTCGTCCGCGTCGAGTGGTGCACGCAACGGCGGCTCCGGTGGCCTAAGTCGACGGCGGCAGCGACTTGCGCGGCGGCCGGAGTTCGGTGCACGGCGGACTAGGCGATGCAGGGAACGGCAGGAGCCGCGGGTGGTCGCGGCCGGCTCGTGGAACGTCTTGAAACACGGCGCGTGCTTCGGTTGTAGCTCTAAGCAGCGGTGGCTACGGCGGCGACATGGCGGCGGCGAAGAGCTCTCGGCTCCGACGGATTCGATAGCTACGCGATGCAATCGAGGCGAGGAGAGAGGAAAGATTCCGGTGCTCACGGTGGTTGCAGAGGTGGCCTCGGCGTGCTCGGGGAAGCTCGGGAGGCGGTGAATCGTCGGCGACGATCTTCGGTGGCCGACGAGGAGAACGGCGGTGGTGGCGGCGTTGCAGCGTGTCCGGGGCCTCGTGGCTCGTCGAGGAGGTCGGGGACGTCGAGACGGAGCTCGCAGGCACGGCGAGGGGTCGAGGGGAGACGGTGGCATGGCGAACAGCGCCGGTGGCGTCGGCTGCTTCGGGTACGAGAGGGAGAGAGCGAGAAGGGAGAGAGCTCGGGAGAGTGAGGAGAGAGGCAGAGGTGCGTGTCGGCGCCTGTATGCCGAGGCATCGAAGCACGCAGTGAGCGGGAGGTGGCGAGGCGCGGTCGCTGCGCCATGACCACCACGCAGCAAGGCCCTCCTCGGCAAGAGGAGAACGATGATCGCCACCGGGCGGTCGGGCGGGCTGGCTGCAGTGTTGGGCTGTGGGTGGGCTGCCATGTAAGTCCAGGTAAATTCTTCTGCTCTGTTTTATTTCTTCTGTTTTGTTTTCTTTGTTTACTTCTTTGCCACTGTTTTGAATTCAAAACAATTCAAACAATGCCAAAAACTCCTCTGAATATTTTTATTTTGCTAGATGGACTTTTCCAAAAGCTCATAAAATATTTCAGGGGTATTTGAAGTTATATTCTAATTATAAGAGTATAATTCAAATTCAAATAGCTAATGATTTAAATTCAAATTCCCAAAATTAAGTCCATAAAAATGTTCAATATTTTTGGTTGGGACCAGAACCCTTGCCAAAATATCAAACATCTAATAAGGGCATTTTGGAAACAATGAATGAGATTTTAGGGTTTTTGCCCTTCTTTTATTTAATTTTTGAGGCTTCCAAAATTCCTCAGTTCAGCTTTCAGAAAATTAACATGATGCAAACAAGATGCAAACACTAGGCAAAGACTAGAAGCTAGGGATGTGACAGCTCACCCCACTAAACAAGAATCTCGTCCGAGATTCAAGGCGTGAGTAAGAAGGCAAAGGGGCACTAAGTATCACAAACTTCATGATCCAACTGTCTTCCTCGAGGTGTTGATCTGTTGACTCAAAACAATCTTGACGTCTTTGCTTGCAAGGTCTTCATCCAACATGACAACAAGAGGGAAAAGAGGGTTTTAGGAGAATCAATCTTCTTGAGGTTCGAGCAACTTAGGATCATCTCAAGGATCACAAGATCAACTCTCAGAATGGGACGTAGAAACATCTCTGGAGCTCAGAGGCAAGACATGCTTCAGGAAGGACAGAAGACATAATTTGACGAGGTTTCAAAGTAGCGAGGAAACAATTACTATGATCCCATAACGGGGCACCTTGGGAGAGGTGACTCGTAGAAATATCCCCTTAAGTGGCAAAAAGAATTACATTTGGTTCAAAGATCATTGAAACTCTTTATACCAACCTAAGGCAATTCACAGTCGATCATTTGAAGGAGTCCGAGAGAATGACATTCTCAGGTCAGGTTGGATGATGTGGATTACCTTGTTGAAGACAACACAAAGGATGATTTTTAGTAACTGGGGAGGAGCTCAACAGTAGAGAGTGATTCCACTATTGGAGTGGTTATAGCATAACCGAAAAGACTAGGAACAATTCCAGTTAGTGCCGGTGATAGTACATAGTGCTTGTGCGTGCTCTCAAGAACTTGAGCATTTCCATAATCATTAAGGTTTTACCAATATTCGTGTCAAGGATCCTGGCAACACAACATACCACCATGATGAATAATGACGGATGATGCAGATGCAAAGGAAGATAACACCTTCTCAGATTTCACCTTAGCGAGGCCAAGGAAACAAAATCTGGATGATCGACCGAGAGACATTTAGCACGCCGCTTCTAATGTTCTCCTTGATGTGCTAGTGTATCTCATCCATTGAAATGGTCTGGTACCTAGAACATCAAGTAACAGGTCGGACTTCGGGAGCTCAAGAATACATAAGGAACAACTACTAGAATAAATTCTACGAGATCCTTATGGGGGGGGTGGTCAACTTCTTCAAACAAGATACTACAATAATAGGTCTTCCGGCGGGGTGTGTTGGCCATGACACCCGCTTTACCGGTTATCGCGAGACCAATATTATTGTTCTTGGGAGATGTTCCAACCATCATATCTGCCTGAGATTCAGATCTGGTTGGTGTCAGAATAATCTAGAATCATTGAGTCTAGAAAGAAAAATGAAAGTTTGCAACACAAATCGACGAGATGATGTTGCGTGATTCTCGGGAAATGAACTACGATAGCAAGCTCCAAAACATGAGCTGGTTCTGCTACAAATCTGTGAACACGCTGTCCAAGACAAGCATGACCACATAGTAGTCTTATAATAAAACACTACCGAGTTCAGGAGGGAAACCATCATTGAGGATATCGAAGTCCTTGCATAAGTCTCGAGCCTATGAAGGAACTTCTTCTCCTTGAACAAATCAATCAGTGGCTTGGTGTGCTAGGAATACATATAGAATGAAGGTTGCAAGTCTTCGAACCACAGAATACTTCGCACGTATGCATGAACGATTTGGGATGATTCCAAGGAAGCAACATTGACTTTCTCGAATCCACGACGGCAACTTACATCAAATGCACATGAACTGGAGGAAGTCACTTCTTACATCCGAACATATGCTTCATGAGCTAGCATGAACCAATGCTTTTAAAAGTTCCCAACACTAGCTTAATGTTCAACAAAACTATGGAGAAGACAAGGATGTTGTCGATGGGCTCAACAACAATTCATCCAGACTCCCATGGAGATGGAATTCCATAACTATGTGGACAAGGTGGTAGTATTGGTCAGACCCCAAGGATATAATGGTGTATGCTCGAGGAAAATCCACGAGTAAGACAACATTACGAACATCGTTGGTTCTGATTTGATTTGACGATAGCCCACACTCAAATCAAAGTTTTGGCAAGACAATAGCTCCAACAACTGGTTTCGAGGATCAATTGATGAAGATATCATCTTTCTTCAACACACATAAAAAAAATATCCCTTAAAATGAACTAAGTCGGACAAGCTTTTATCTTCCAACTCTCCAAGTTGTTGTTTAGCTTAACCAACTAGCTCAGGGGTATGCAACACAGATTCTTGGAGAAGGGGTGGTTTATAAGAAAACCAACTTGATCACGAACTCAACATAGCGGCCAGGTGACAACCTGGTAATACCTCCGAGAAGATATTCGGAAAATCACGAACCACCGCTATGTTACTAAGCTCAAGAACAATCTTGCTTTTCAGGGCAAGATGATATGATCAAAGGAGCGAGGGTTTGACAAGATCCTAACCCATTGATCGAGGAGGGCACCAGAAATAAGGACTAGGTAGCACAATCAACCTTAGGGTGACGATTCAATAATCAACACGCTAAGATTGAGGTTATCGTCCCTTTAACTACCAAGCAACAGAGTTGCCAGCAGTATTGATTTCACACACCACGATTCACTTGTCGGCATTCCGGTTACAATAACACAGGAACCGAGGAATGAACAATAATGGCAAGAAGTATTACTACATCAAGAATTCATAAGAGGTAGTGCATTCTCATGACAGTCCGGACATAAAGATGGTAACACTCCAAGGTAGAACAGAACAAAAGCTGGATTGGCATTTTGAACTGTGGAATACAACTGCTTTGACCCAATCCTAGAAATGGACAAGGTGCTAGAGTTTGTTTCTCTTAGTCATTATGAAATAGAATGGCTTGATGGACCACAGAAGTAAAAGACATCGATGAACACGAATGCACGACTACTCCTGACTATCAATCGATAGACGAGGGTCAGTATACAACTAAAGGGGGACAACTCAAAAGAACATATGATTTTCTGAGTTGTGGATGCATAGATTAGTATATCGAACCAAGTTCAACAAATTTCCTCCGGATAATCCATGCGGAAAGGTAGAACTGGCAGAGTCACAATATAAAATGGAGAACTCATCAAGAGTACACCTGTTGTGATCTTTTGATCCAACAAACTTCTGCCATAAGCGGTTCATAGTATTTGGAAGAAGGAAATACCACGGACCATCGAGAACTAATGCAAAGGTTACTAATAACCTAAAGGAACTAGCAAACACTATCAACACGAGGTAAGTGGAGTGAATCTTGGGTTCAAGACCCAGGAATAGAATACCTACTACTAAATGGCATCATGGGATGCTTTAAAGAATGGTGGCCAGAATCATCACACCGGGAACACAAAACATGGCTAGACTACTAGATGATCCCCTAAGACACCTAGGGTCATAAAAATAATTCCAACATATATGTCGAGGCAATAGAATACCTCAACTCAGCAATTAGTGTGATTAACCTGGCCCAAAGGAACATCAAAACCAGAGGGAAGGATTTGCAAGTGCATCAGATTGTTTAGAAACCTGGGATGACTCGGGCAGCATAACGGCTGTAAATGCTCAAAAGATTGGAGACATGCTACAAAAATGGTGGCATAGCCACTCCGAAGCACAATATCAAGGTTCCGAGACCAACTATGAACACACGGAAAGTAGTACAAACTGAACTGAGATTTGAACTATCAATTCTATAAGTCTATGGATTAGTAACACGTCATCCTGATAGATAGATGAGAAGACCTAGTTCTTAATCCCCGTAGAAGAGAAGAGGATGACTCAGATCAGAAGGCCATGAGGTATAAGGAGTAAAAAGAGCCTTACCTTCCATCCCACAATCAATCCCCTTACATATAACTAAAGCATTTCTAGACACAACTTCGACCAGTTTGGCTTGGTAAACCTACAGGCAGTCAAGCTCTGATACCAAAACTGTCAGGACCCCGACTCAATGCCACATCGATCTAGCATGTAACACCTCATATCACTTTGCGGCCTCACGCACGGTATCCCCACGGGTGTCGCCTTACCTTTGCCGGGACCGTTTAGCCTTTTGGCACACGTATATGATAGTGTCGCTAGCATCCATATGATAAGGAGCCCGGCCGACATGGCTAGTCGTAAACCCAAAGTGGCACAGACTTACAGGACAGCATCCATGACCCGACATCGAGCGTGTCGGTCATCAACAAATAAGTTTGGGCTGTAGCACTGGGCTAGCAGACTCCGTAAACCGGGCAGTGGCGGGCTAACAGACTCCGGACTCAACGCGTGACATTTCCCGAAGGGACAGACATACGAGAACGAAGAAGGACACATGCGGCCAGCCTAAGTGATTCCGAGCAGTAGCAAGCTACCATGGCTCGGTGGAAACACTAGGAGACATTTCCGTAAGAGAGGCTACTAAAGATAAACAACTAGATAGTCGGATCCCACACATACCAAGCATTTCAATAACATACACACAATATGCTCGATATGTGCAAATACAACATGGCATCACAACATGACTCTACGACTCAAGTATTTATTCATTAGGCTCGAGGAGCGAGATATTACAAACATGGGTCTCACGACCCAACATTGAAACATACAAATCAAAGCACAAGCGGAAGCTAATATGTCCGAGTACGAGACATCTACAAATGAAAAAGGCTTGAAAGCGACTATCTACCGAGATCTGCCGAGGGCACAAGATCGTAGCTGAGGTATCAAGCTAAACGTCGAAGTCCACGTGGTACTACTAGCGAGACCAAGTCTCTCTGCAAAAACATAAAATAGGCAAGCGTGAGTACAAATGTACCCAAAGAAGACTTACATCGTAACTAACTACATATGCATCATTATCAACAAAGGGGATGGTGGAGTTTAACAAAGACAAGCCAGCTTTGACTCGGTGGCTATCCTAACTACATTGCAAGTAACTCTTTTGAGGTGGCGCTACGAGTCCACATATTCACCATATCAATACACCACTATGGATCCGCTCCGTCTCCCTACGAGAACGCCACCCATAGCACTCACGCTTATCTTGCGTATTTTAGAGTATCCACTTTCACTTGTCTATGAACTGTTATAGGCAACCCAGAAGTCCTTTACTGCGGACACGGCTATTCGAATAGATGATGTTAACCCTGCAGGGGTGTACTTCTTCACACACGCTCTCACCACTTACCGCCGTTTACACGACATGTACTCGGCAACCTTCAAGCGGAAGCCCAACGTGGGTGTCGGCCACGACCTACCTAAACACTCAAGTCCCTAGTCCAGGTTTATCGCCTATTTGGGTTCCATCTATGAGGAGTTCGGCGAAGTTTCGCTCACAGCCCCAAACGATGTGAACAGGGTTCCCGAGACACCAAGCAGGCGCCGGTACACCGTGCCACGTGCCTACCGCATCACAGCCCACCCCTACGGTCAACACAAGCACGGCCTCCAAAGATACTACAAACACGAAACTACTTGCAACTCCCGGACAGAGGACAAGGTGATTAAGAAGCCGAGAGGGTCCATTGGTTTCGGGCCCAATGCGTGGTAGTAGCTGAATCATGGACCACAAACACGTAACTCAGGTTCACGAGGGCGGCTGCAATGAGACAACCCACCATGTACTCCTACATGGCCTCTCACCGCTACCTTTACCAAATCGTGTTCACACACTTAGCTCACACACAGTAGGACATGTTCACACACCTCTGATTCATCCTCGATGAATCAGACCGACTCAACTCTAAGCAGTAGCAGGCATGACAAACAAGCATGTATGAGTAGGCACAACAGGGCTCAAACTGTTGGGGAACGTAGTAATTTCAAAAATTTCCTACGCACACGCGAGATCATGGTGATGTATAGCAACGAGAGGGGAGAGTGTTGTCTACATACCCTTGTAGACCCGAAGCGGAAGCGATCACAACGTAGAGGAAGTAGTCGACGTTCTCCTCGCGATCCAACCGATCCGGCGCCGTTACTCGGCGCCCAGAGTTCTTGACACACGTACAGCTCAATGGCGTCCCTCGTACTCGATCCAGCCGAGTGTCGAGGGAGAGTTTCGTCAAGACGACGGCGTGGTGGCGATCTTGATGTTTCACGGCGCGAGGCTTCGCTTAAGCTTCACACTCAGTATAACCGAGGTGGAATATGGTGGAGGGGGGCACCGCACACGGCTAAGGAACGATCTCACGATCAACTTGTGTGTCCCAAGGTGCCCCCCTGCCCCCGTATATAAAGGAGCAAGGGGGGAGGGGGCCGGCGGCCAAGGAGGGCGCGCCAAGGGAGTCCTACTCCCTCTGGGAGTAGGATTCCCCCCCCCCCAATCCTAGTTGGACTAGGATTCCCGGAGGGGGGAAAGAGAGAGAGGGGGCCGGCCCCTTCTCCTAGTCCTAGTAGGACTAGGGAAGGGGGGGGAGGCGCGCAGCCCCCTTGGGCTGCCCCTTCTCCTTTCCACCTGTTGGGGAACGTAGTAATTTCAAAAATTTTCCTACGCACACGCAAGATCATGGTGATGTATAGCAACGAGAGGGGAGAGTGTTGTCTACATACCCTTGTAGACCCGGCGGAAGCGATCACAACGTAGAGGAAGTAGTCGTGCGTTCTCCTCGCGATCCGACCGATCCGGCGCCGTTACTCGACGCCCCAGTTCTTGACACACGACAGCTCGATGACGTCCCTCAGACTCGATCCAGCCGAGTGTCGAGGAGAGTTCCACAAGACGACGGCGTGGTGACGATCTTGATGTTTCACGGTAGCGAGGCTTCGCCTAAGCTTCATGACGGTATAACCGAGGTGGAATATGGTGGAGGGGGCACCGCACACGGCTAAGGAACGATCTTACGATCAACTTGTGTGTTCCAGGTGCCCCCTGCCCCGTATATAAAGGAGCCGGGGGGGGGCGGCCAAGGAGGGCGCCAAGGAGTCCTACTCCCTCTGAGTAGGATTCCCCCAATCCTAGTTGGACTAGGATTCCTGAGGGGAAAAGAGAGAGAGGAGGCGGCCCTTCTCCTAGTCCTAATAGGACTAGGGAAGGGGAGGCGCAGCCCCTTGGGCTGTCCTTCTCCTTTCCACCAAGGCCCATCGAGGCCCATTTACCTCCCGGGGTTCCAGTAACCTCCGTTTTCGCCGGAACCATTCGAACTCCAAACATAGGCTTCCAATATATCAATCTTTATGTCTCGACCATTCCGAGACTCCTCGTCATGTCCGTGATCACATCCGGGACTCGAACTCCTTCGGTACATCAAAATACATAAACTCATAATAACCGCCATCGAAACCTTAAGCGTGCGGACCCTACGGTTCGAGAACAATGTAGACATGACCTAGAACCATTCACGGTCAATAACCAACAGCGGGACCTGGATGCCCATATTGGTTCCTACATATTCTACGAAGATCTTTATCGGTCGGACCGCATAACAACATACGTTGTTCCTTTGTCATCGGTATGTTACTTGCCCGAGATTCGATCGTCGGTATCCAATACCTAGTTCAATCTCGTTACGCAAGTCTCTTTACTCGTTCCGTAATACATCATCTCACAACTAACTCATTAGTTGTAGTGCTTGCAAGGCTTCATGATGTGCATTACCGAGAGGGCCCAGAGATACCTCTCCGACAATCGGAGTGACAAAACCTAATCTCGAAATACGCCAACCCAACATCTACCTTTGGAGACACCTGTAGTACTCCTTTATAATCACCCGATTCGTTGTGACGCTTTGGTAGCACCAAAGTGTTCCTCCGTAAACGGAGTTGCATAATCTCATAGTTACAGGAACATGTATATGTCATGGATAAAGCAAGTAGCAACATACTAAGCGATCGTGTGCTAAGCTAAGGGAATGGGTCATGTCAATCGATCATTCTACTAATGATGTGACCTCGTTAATCAAATAACAACTCTTTGTTCATGGTCGAAACATAACCATCTTTGATTAACAAGCTAGTCTAGTAGAGGCATACTAGTGACATGTTGTTTTGTCTATGCATTCACACATGTATCATGTTTCCGGTTAATACAATTCTAGCATGAATGATAAACATTTATCATGAAATAAGGAAATAGATAATAACTTTATTATTGCCTCTAGGGCATATTTCCTTCAATCTCCCACTTGCACTAGAGTCAATAATCTAGATTACATAGTAATGATTCTAACACCCATGGAGTCTTGGTGTTGATCATGTTTTGCTCGTGGAAGAGGCTTAGTCAACGGTCTCGCAACATTCAGATCCGTATGTATCTTGCAAATCTCTATGTCTCCGTCCGGACTAAGTCCGGATGGAATTGAAGCGTCTCTTGATGTGCTTGGTCCTCTTGTGAAATCTGGATTCCTTCGCTAAGGCAATAGCTCCATATTGTCACGAAGATTTTCATTGGACCCGATGCACTAGGTATGACACCTAGATCGGATATGAACTCCTTCATCCGCACTCCTTCATTAGCTGCTTCGAAGCTGCTATGTATTCCGCTTCACATGTAGATCCCGCCTGACGCTTTGTTTAGAACTGCACCAACCGACAGCTCCTCCGTTTAGTGTAAATACGATCCGGTCTGCGATTTAGAATCGTCCGGATCGGTGTCAAAGCTTGCATCAACGTAACTGCCACGATGAGCTCTTTGTCACCTCCATATACGAAAACATATCCTTAGTCCTTTTCGTATTTCAGATGTTCTTGACCGCTGTCGATGATCCACTCTGGATTACTTTGGTACCTCCTGCTAGGCTTATAGCAAGGCACACATCAGTCAGTACACAAGATTGCATACATGATAGAGCCTATGGTGAAGCATAGGAACATCTTTCATTTTCTCTATCTTCTGCAGTGGTCGGGCATTGAGTCCGACTCAACTTCACACCTTGTAACACGTGCAAGAACCCTTTCTTTGCTTGATCCATTTTGAATTTCTTCAAAACTTTGTCAAGGTATGTGCTTTGTGAAAGTCCAATTAGGCGCCTTGATCTATCTCTATAGATCTTAATGCCCAATATGTAAGCAGCTTCACCGAGGTCTTTCATTGAAAAACTCTTATTCAAGTATCCCTTTATGCTATTCAGAAATTCTATATCATTTCCGATCAGCAATATGTCATCCACATATAAGATCGTAAATGCTCTGAGCTCCCACTCACTTTCTTGTAAATCTGAGCTTCTCCAAAAGTCTCAGACAAACCCAAATGCTTTGATCACACTATCAAAACGTTTATTCCAACTCCGAGATGCTTGCACCAGTCCATAGATGGATCATTGGAGCTTGCATACTTTGTTAGCTCCTTTGGATCGATAAAACCTTCTCGTTGCATCATATACAACTCTTCTTCCGTAAATCCATTCAAGAATGCAGTCTTTACATCCATTTGCCAAATTTCATAATCATAAAATGCGCAATTGCTAACATGATTCGGACGGACTTAAGCATCGCTACGGTGAGAAGGTCTCATCGTAGTCAACCCCTTGAACTTGTCGAAAACCTTTTGCACAAGTCGAGCTTTATAAACGATAATATTACCGTCGTCGTCGGTCTTCTTCTTGAAAATCCATTTGTTTTCTATTGCTTGCCTACCCTCGGGCAAGTCAACCAAAGTCCACACTTTGTTTTCATACATGGATCCCATCTCGATTTCATGGCCTCAAGCCATCTTGTGGAATCTGGGCTCACCATCGCTTCTTCATAGTTCGTGGGTTCATCATGATCTAGTAGCATGACTTCCGAACAGGATTACCGTACCACTCAAAGCGGATCTTACTCTGTTGATCTACGAGGTTCTGCGAAGAACTTGATCTCGAGTTTCATGATCAACATCATTAACTTCCTCACTACTTGGTGTAGATGTCTCGAAACTGGTTTCTGCGATTTAACTATTTTCAAGTAAGGGAGAAGGTACTATTACCTCATCAAGTTCCACTTTCCTCCCACTCACTTCTTTCGAGAGAAACTCCTTCTCTAGAAAGGATCCATTCTTAGCAACGAATGTCTTGCCTTCGGATCTGTGATAGAAGGTGTACCCAACTGCTTCCTTTGGGTATCCTATGAAGACACATTCGATTTGGGTTCGAGCTTATCAGTTGAAGCTTTTTCACATAAGCATCGCATCCCCAAACTTTAAGAAACGACAACTTTGGTTTCTTGCCAAACCATAGTTCATAAGGTGTCGCCTCAACGGATTTTGACGGTGTTCTATTCAGGTGAATGCGGCCGTCTCTAGAGCATAACCCCAAAATGATAGCGGTAAATCAGAAGAGACATCATAGATCGTACCATATCTAGTAAAGTACGATTCTGACGCTCGGACACACCATTACGCTGTGGTGTTCGGGTGGCGTGAGTTGCTAAACTATTCCGCATTGTTTCAAATGTAGACCAAACTCGTAACTCAAATATTCACCTCCACGATCGATCGTAGAAACTTAATTTTCTTGTTACGATGATTTTCAACTTCACTCTGAAATTCTTTGAACTTTTCAAACGTTTCAGACTTATGTTTCATTAAGTAGATATACCCATATCTCGCTTAAGTCATCTGTGAAGGTGAGAAAATAACGATATCCGCCACGAGCCTCAACATTCATCGGACCACATACATCTCAGTATGTATGATTTCCAACAAATCTGTTGCTCTCTCCATAGTACCGAGAACGGTGTTCTAGTCATCTTGCCCATGAGGCACGGTTCGCAAGTGCCAAGTGATTCATAATCAAGTGACTCCAAAAGTCCATCAAGATGGAGTTTCTTCATGCGCTTTACACCGATATGACCTAAACGGCAAGCCACAAATAAGTTGCACTATCATTATCAACTCTGCATCTTTTGGTTTCAACATTATGAATATGTGTATCACTACTATCGAGATTCATCAAAATAGACCATTCATCAAGGGTGCATGACCATAAAAGATATTACTCATATAAATAGAACAACCATTATTCTCTCGATTTAAATGAATAACCGCCTCGCATTAAACAAGATCCAGATATAATGTTCATGCTCAACGCAGCACCAAATAACAATTATTTAGGTCTAAAACTAATCCCGAAGGTAGATGTAGAGGTAGCGTGCCGACCGCGATCACATCGACTTTGGAACCATTTCCCACGCCAAGATCGTCACCTCGCCCTTTGCCGAGTTCGCAATCAGTAGTCCCTGCTTGAGTTGCAAATATTAGCAATGTAACCAAGATCAAATACCAGTGCTACTACGAGCTCTAGTAAGGTACACATCAATAACATGTATATCACATATACCTTTGTTCACCTTGCCATCCTTCTTATCCGCCAAATACTTGGGGCAGTTCCGCTTCCAAAGGACTATCCGCTTGCGGTAGAAGCACTCTCGCCAGGTTTAGGGCCGACTTGGGTTTCTTCTCTGAGCAAAGAACTTGCTTGCTGTTCTTCTTGAGATTCCCTTCTTCTTCCCTTTGCCTTTCTTCTTGAAACTAGTGGTCTTATTGACCATCAACACTTGATGCTCCTTCTTGATTTCTACCTCCGCAGCCTTTAGCATTGCGAAGAGCTCGGTATAGTCTTTACTAACCCTTGCATATTATAGTTCATCACGAAGCCTTTGTAGCTTGGTGGCGTGATTGAGAATTACATCAATGACACAATCATCCGGAAGATTAACTCCCAATTGTGTCAAGTGATTGTAGTACCCGGACATTTTGAGTATATGCTCACTAATGTAACTGTTCTCCTCCATCTTGCAGCTATAGAACTTATTGGAGACTTCATATCTCTCAATCCGCATTCTTGGAATATCAACTTCAATTCTGGAACATCTCATATGCTCCATGACGCTCAAAACGTCGTTGAAGTCCCGGTTCTAAGCCGTAAAGCATGGCACACCGAACTATAGAGTAGTCATCGCTTTGCTCGCCAGACGCTCATAACATCCGGCGTTGCTCCAAAGAAGAAGTTCGCTACCTAGCGGTGCATCCAGACGTAGCTCTTACGTGCAGCAATGAGGATGATCCTCAAATTACGGACCCAATCCGTAATTGCTACCATCATCTTTCAACTTTGCTTTCTCAAGGAACGCATTAAAATTCAACGGAACAACAAAGACGAGCCATCTATCTACAATCAAACATAAACAAGCAAGATACTATCGGTACTAAGTTCATGATAAATTTAAGTTCAATTAATCATATTACTTAAGAACTCCCACTTAGAAAAACATCTCTCTAGTCATCTAAGTGATCACGTGATCCAAATCAACTAAACCATAACCGATCATCACGTGAAATGGAGTAGTTTTCAATGGTGAACATCTAATGTTGATCATATCTACTATATGATTCACGCTCGACCTTTCGGTCTCCGTGTTCCGAGGCCATATCTGCATATGCTAGGCTCGTCAAGTATAACCCGAGTATTCTGCGTGTGCAAAACTGGCTTGCACCCGTTGTAGATGGACGTAGAGCTTATCACACCCGATCATCACGTGGTGTCTGGGCACGACGAACTTTGGCAACGGTGCATACTCGGGGAGAACACTTCTTGATAATTTAGTGAGAGATCATCTTATAATGCTACCGTCAATCAAAGCAAGATAAGATGCATAAAAGGATAAACATCACATGCAAATCAATATAAGTGATATGATATGGTCATCATCATCTTGTGCTTCATGATCTCCATCTTGTTGCACCACCATGATCACCATCGCCACCGGCGCGACACCTTGATCTCCATCGCAGCATCGTTGTCGCCTCGCCAAACTTATGCTACTACGACTATCGCTACCGCTTAGTGATAAAGCAAAGCATTACAGGCGATTGCATTGCATACAATAAAGCGACAACCATATGGCTCCCGCCATTGCCGATAACTTCGGTTACAAAACATGATCATCTCATACAATAAAATATAGCATCACGCCTTGACCATATCACATCACAACATGCCCCGCAAAAACAAGTTAGACGTCCTCTACTTTGTTGTTGCAAATTTTACGTGGCTGCTACGGGCTTAAGCAAGAACCAGTCTCACCTCGCGATCAAAACCACAACGATACTTCGTCAAATAGACTCGTTTAACCTTCTCAAGGACCGGCGTAGCCACACTCAGTTCAACTAAAGTGAGAGAGACAGCACCCACCACCACCTTTAAGCAACGAGTGCTCGCAGCGGTGAAACCAGTCTCGCGTAAGCGTCTGGCGTAATGTCGGTCAGGGCCGCTTCATCTCACAATACCGCTGAACCAAAGTATGACATGCCGGTAGGTAGTATGACTTTGTATCGCCCACAACTCACTTGTGTTCTACTCGTGCAAAACATCAAACCATAGAAAAACCTAGGCTCGATACCACTTGTTGGGGAACGAGTAATTTCAAAAATTTTCCTCGCACACGCAAGATCATGGTGATGTATAGCAACGAGAGGGAGAGTGTTGTCTACATACCCTTGTAGACCCGGCGGAAGCGATCACAACGTAGAGGAAGTAGTCGACGTTCTCCTCGCGATCCGACCGATCCCGCGCCAAGCATCCGACGCCCGAGTTCTTGACACACGTACAGCTCGATGACGCCCCTCGACTCGATCCAGCCGAGTGTCGAGGGAGAGTTCCACAAGACGACGGCGTGGTGGACGATCTTGATGTTTCACGGCGCGAGGCTTCGCCTAAGCTTCGCGACAGTATAACCGAGGTGGAATATGGTGGAGGGGGCACCGACACGGCTAAGGAACGATCTTACGATCAACTTGTGTGTTCCAAGGTGCCCCCCGCCTCGTATATAAAGGAGCCAGGGGGGGGGCGGCCAAGGAGGGCGCGCAAGGAGTCCTACTCCTCCGGGAGTAGGATTCCCCAATCCTAGTTGGACTAGGATTCCTGAGGGGAAAAGAGAGAGGGAGGCGGCCCTTCTCCTAGTCCTAATAGGACTAGGGAAGGGGAGGCGCGCAGCCCCTTGGGCTGTCCTTCTCCTTTCCACCAAGGCCCATCGAGGCCCATTTACCTCCCGGGGTTCCAGAACCTCCGCTTTACTTGAACCATTCCAACTCCAAACATAGGCTTCCAATATATCAATCTTTATGTCTCGACCATTCCGAGACTCCTCGTCATGTCCGTGATCACATCCGGACTCGAACTCCTTCGGTACATCAAAATACATAAACTCATAATAACCGCCATCGAAACCTTAAGCGTGCGGACCCTACGGTTCGAGAACAATGTAGACATGACCTAGAACCATTCACGGTCAATAACCAACAGCGGACCTGGATGCCCATATTGGTTCCTACATATTCTACGAAGATCTTTATCGGTCGATCCGCATAACAACATACGTTGTTCCTTTGTCATCGGTATGTTACTTGCCCGAGATTCGATCGTCGGTATCCAATACCTAGTTCAATCTCGTTACGGCAAGTCTCTTTACTCGTTCCGTAATACATCATCTCACAACTAACTCATTAGTTGTAGTGCTTGCAAGGCTTCATGATGTGCATTACCGAGAGGGCCCAGAGATACCTCTCCAGACAATCGGAGTGACAAAACCTAATCTCGAAATACGCCAACCCAACATCTACCTTTGGAGACACCTGTAGTACTCCTTTATAATCACCCGATTCGTTGTGACGTTTGGTAGCACCAAAGTGTTCCTCCGTAAACGGAGTTGCATAATCTCATAGTTACAGGAACATGTATATGTCATGGATAAAGCAAGAGCAACATACTAAACGATCGTGTGCTAAGCTAAGGGAATGGGTCATGTCAATCGATCATTCTACTAATGATGTGACCTCGTTAATCAAATAACAACTCTTTGTTCATGGTCGGAAACATAACCATCTTTGATTAACAAGCTAGTCTAGTAGAGGCATACTAGTGACATGTTGTTTTGTCTATGCATTCACACATGTATCATGTTTCCGGTTAATACAATTCTAGCATGAATGATAAACATTTATCATGAAATAAGGAAATAAATAATAACTTTATTATTGCCTCTAGGGCATATTTCCTTCACCACCAAGGCCCATTGAGGCCCATTTACCTCCCGGGGGGGGTTCCGGTAACCTCCCGGTACTCCGGTAAATTCCCGTTTTCGCCCGGAACCATTCCGAACTCCAAACATAGGCTTCCAATATATCAATCTTTATGTCTCGACCATTCCGAGACTCCTCGTCATGTCCGTGATCACATCCGGGACTCCGAACTCCTTCGGTACATCAAAATACATAAACTCATAATAACTGTCATCGAAACCTTAAGCGTGCGGACCCTACGGTTCGAGAATAATGTAGACATGACCTAGAACCATTCACGGTCAATAACCAACAGCGGGACCTGGATGCCCATATTGGTTCCTACATATTCTACGAAGATCTTTATCGGTCGGACCGCATAACAACATACGTTGTTCCTTTGTCATCGGTATGTTACTTGCTCGAGATTCGATCGTCGGTATCCAATACCTAGTTCAATCTCGTTACGGCAAGTCTCTTTACTCGCTCAGTAATACATCATCTCACAACTAACTCATTAGTTGTAGTGCTTGCAAGGCTTCAAGGATGTGCTTTACCGAGAGGGCCCAGAGATACCTCTCCGACAATCGGAGTGACAAAACCTAATCTCGAAATACGCCAACCCAACATCGCCTTTGGAGACACCTGTAGTACTCCTTTATAATCACCCGATTACGTTGTGGACGTTTGGTAGCACCAAAGTGTTCCTCCGCAAGCGGGAGTTGCATAATCTCATAGTTACAGGAACATGTATATGTCATGGATAAAAGCAGAGCAACATATTAAACGATCGTGTGCTAAGCTAAGGAATGGGTCATGTCAATCAGATCATTCTACTAATGATGTGACCTTGTTAATCAAATAACAACTCCTTGTTCATGGTCAGGAAACATAACCATCTTTGATTAACAAGCTAGTCTAGTAGAGGCATACTAGTGACATGCTGTTTTGTCTATGCATTCACACATGTATCATGTTTCCGGTTAATACAATTCTAGCATGAATGATAAACATTTATCATGAAATAAGGAAATAAATAATAACTTTATTATTGCCTCTAGGGCATATTTCCTTCACAAACAACTCCTACTCATGCTAGTGGGTTTCATCTATTTACTGTGGAATGATAGGTCATGCAATGGATAAGGGGTTCAGCTACCGCAGCAAGTAACAATGATTCGTTGTTATCCTAATGCAGTAAAAGAGAGCAGGAGCGAGAGAGTGGGATTTTATCGGAATGAACAAGGGGGTTTTGCTTGCCTGGCACTTCTGAAGATAGCATTGAGTCTTCATCAGTGTCAACGATCACAACGCGGTACAACGCCTACCTAGGGGAACAATACCGGCAAACAGAGAAGAAACACGATCAATGCAATGCACAATATGATGCATGCTATGACATGGCAATATGAATGTGTTTTGGGCTAATGCAACTACAACCAGATGGATTTGGGTCGTATTGAGCCAAAGGTTCAACCCCAAATTCAAATTATGAATTCAAATAGTGCCTTATCATGTTTTGCACTAAACAGCAAGGTTAAGTTGTTTAAACATGCATGAAAATGGTACAGATGGATTCCTTGAATTTTTCTGATAATTTTTCATATATAATTTGTTTGATTTGGAGCTATGGTTGATTTTATATGAATTTTAGAAGTTTTGGTTATTTTCTGGATTTTCCTGATTTATTTTAAAACCAGAAAATGATTTATTATACGACATGACGTCGTGGTGACGTCGAGAGGTCAAAGGCGCCAGCCAGTCAAACTCGACGGCTGGGACCCACAAGTCAGTGACTGTGGCTAATCCTAATTTAACTTAAACCTAACCTAGTTTAATTAGTCGGGCCGGGCCCGCATGTCAGTGAGTCAGTGGATTAACTAAAATTAGCTATTAAGTTAACCAAAAGTTAGCAGGGGCCGGGCCCACCTGTCAGTGACCCTGGGGAAGTCAAACTATGGTCAACCCCGGGTCAAATTCACCGGAGTTAACCGGGCTCGTCACGGGCGAGGCGAGGACGGCGGAGACGCTCGGGTTTCCTCCTCCGTGACCAAATAGCCGGCGGAGGGCATCTCGCTGGGGAGGCTCGTCTGCGTCGAGTGGTGCACGCACGCGGCTCCGGTGGCCTAAAGTCGACGGCGGCGACGATTGCCGGCGGCCGAGTTCGGTGCACGGCGGACTAGGCGATCAGAGGCACGCAGAGCCGCGGTGGTCGCGCGGCTCGTGGAACGTCTTGAAACACGGCCGCGTGCTCGGTTGTAGCTCTAGGCAACGGTGGCTACGGCGGCGACATGGCCGGCGGCGAAGAGCTCTCGGCTCCGACGGATTCGATAGCTACGCGATGCAATCGAGGCAGGGGAGAGAGGGGAAAGATTCCGGTGCTCACGGTGGTTGCAGAGGTGGCCTCGGCGTGCTCGGGGAAGCTCGGGAGGCGGTGAATCGTCGGCGACGATCTTCGGTGGCCGACGAGGAGAACGGCGGTGGTGGCGGCGTTGCAGCGTGTCCGGGGCCTCGTGGCTCGTCGAGGAGGTCGGGGACGTCGAGACGGAGCTCGCGAACCTGGCGAGGGGTCGAGGGGAGACGGTGGTCACATGGCGAACAGCGCCGATGGCGTCAACTGCGCTTCGGGTACGAGAGGAGAGAGCGAAGAAGGGAGAGAGCTCGGGAGAGAGTGAGGAGAGAGGCGAGAGAGGCGCGTGTCGACGCCTGTAGGCGTCCAGGCATCGAGGAAGCACGCAGCAAAGCGGTGAGGTGGCGAGCGCGTCTTGCGTGGCGACCACGCTGCGCGTCCTCCCAACAAGAGGAGAACGATGATCGCCACTTTGGGCCACGGGCGGTCAATTTGCTGCATGTTGTTGGGTGGGTGGGCTGCAATGCTGTAAGTCCGTAAATTCTTCTGCTCTGTTTTATTTCTTCTGTTTTGTTTTCTTTGTTTACTTCTTTGCCACTGTTTTGAATTCAAAACAATTCAAACAATGCCAAAAACTCCTCTGAATATTTTTATTTTGCTAGATGGACTTTTCCAAAAGCTCATAAAATATTTCAGGGGTATTTGAAGTTATATTCTAATTATAAGAGTATAATTCAAATTCAAATAGCTAATGATTTAAATTCAAATTCCCAAAATTAAGTCCATAAAAATGTTCAATATTTTTGGTTGGGACCAGAACCCTTGCCAAAATATCAAACATCTAATAAGGGCATTTTGGAAACAATGAATGAGATTTTAGGGTTTTTGCCCTTCTTTTATTTAATTTTTGAGGCTTCCAAAATTCCTCAGTTCAGCTTTCAGAAAATTAACATGATGCAAACAAGATGCAAACACTAGGCAGCACTAGAAGCTAGGGATGTGACATTTTGATCCATAGCAGATTTTCAGTAGGATTCAATTTTATTATATTTCACAGGAACCATCCATTCTAACCTCATGTGGAGGGTTCTTTGTGTTTTTCTTTTCATGCACAGTCAAATGACTATACAATCCACTCGCAGAAACAAACAAAAAAAAAAGAATATACAATCTCTCTCTACCTCCCCATGTGGAGCAGGTTAGTGCCCCCTTCATCCCCTTCCCAAGCACGTTTATTCCCGAGCTCCTCCAACTCTCGTAGTGTCTTCTTCCACCAACGCCCCGTGTAAAAAACACCATGGATTCGTCGCCCTGGAGCTCGAGGCCACGCCACCAAGCACTAGGGAGGCGTTGGGACTACCAGGGAATAGATTATGTGTCTCCCAACATGACGCGTACGAGACTCCGACCAGCCCAATCCACTGATGATGTGCTAAAAGAAAAGATAAAGGTCACTAATTTACAAAAAAAATGTGTTTCAAATGTTTCTTTGACATTTACGGATTTTTGATGTTGCAAATGTTTCTTCGACGTGATGCAATCTTGTGTGTGTTCCGCTGCAAATGCATGGGCGATAATGTTGTGTCCATGCTGCAAGTGTTTTCGTGGTGCTGCAGCGTTGGCTAACATGCTGCGTACGTCCGTCCGATGCGTTTTTTTCTCAATAATTTGCTGCGACCAGCCAAGATTTGCATGTTTTTTACGCATCACGGGGGATGGAAATAAAACGATGATGTGTCGTGATAGGCGTGATCTTTTTTGTACTGCCTTGGAACGGGTAGGCATGACAAGGACGTAGACGATGTATTTCACGTCGCTAAGTAAACAGCGGCATTTTTACTGTAAAAAAAGAAGAGGAAGTAAACAACTGCGTTTGATTGAAAGTAAAGGAAATCAAAATACGTGTACTGCACACCATACGGAGATCTGAACGTGCAGCACCGCACCTCTTCTCAGGAGCAGCAGTAGCGTTTCCGGCTTGTCCTTCGGCGCCCGACCCCAGTCATCGGCCTGATCTATGGTCGAGCTATGTATGGGCCAGAGCCAGAGGATATGCATGCGACGGCGACGCCATCCATCCGAGCTGTGCTTCGAAACCTCTTGTTTGACTCGTATACTTCTTCCCTCTGAACTCTTGGTTGTTCTTTCCTTTTTCTCTCTCCCTCTCCGCTCACGTACTGTACAGTCTCGATTTCTCCTCGTCCCATCCCGCCAAACCGGCGCGCCATTTGTGCACGCAACTTGGGATCGCCATCCAGCTAAGCTGCGGGTAATTATAACGGTAGGATAGCATTTTTGGTTGCTTCCAGCGCTTTGCTTTGCGGCGGTTCCCGTGGCGTGCGGATAAGAGATTTTGGGTATTATTAATTTTGTCTTCATACCGTACGTGCGTATAGCAGGATAAAATCCATCTGAATTGCTCATGTACTCTCTCCGTTTCAAATTACTCCCTCCGTTCGGAATTACTTGTCTCGAAAATGGATGTATATAAAATACATCCATTTCCGGCACAAGAATTCAATCTGAGTGAATCTTCGCCTTAACTAAAACCACGACGAGTAATTTGGAACGGAGGGAGTACGTCTATTGCTCGGAATCAAACACCTTCAGAAAACAAAGGCAGACTTGTTTGATTTATTTTCATTTTTTTTGCGAAATAGAATTGTTTGATTGTAGCAAAGCTAGCGCTGAATTAAAATGCGTGCTCGTCTTGAACTGGCGAACTGAACCACACCAAAGTTAAAGCAACTGAGAAAATGACGTCAAGAAGCCAACATAGTGAATTGTTCAGTTGAAGCCAACTGATCTATACCAAAAGTTTGAGACCCGTGCAAAGCTTCAGATTCACGTCGCTAGGCCATACAAATGTCAATGAGAGGGAGTATGCAACTACTTGCAAAATACACCCTCCGTTCCAAAATAAATGACCCAACTTTATACTAAAGTTAGTATAAAATTGAGTCATCTATTTTGGAACAGAGGGAGTAATTAGTAGCTGAATTGTGGGACCAAATTTTGCTGTCTGAATTGTAGGACCCTCCTGTAAAGAAGAGAACCCTTCAAAAATAGGTGTATGCTGCTTGATGTGGCGTGCACACGGTATTCTTTAGTAAAAGGCGAAAGAATAGTTCGTTTTGTGCTCACCACGCAGCTGCCTGAGTTCCAACGCTGTAGCTGACGCCCTATAAGTAGCGATTAGAGTGAGCTCAACTCCAGTGAGCAAGCGAGGTGGGACTAATACATGTGCTCAATTTTTCGGTAGCCTCATGGCAATTTCAGTTCTATAAGCGCAGCCCATGTTACGCTTCTAGATTGGACGTTTGGCCCAGTTCGGTTTAGTTCAGTTGGACTTCTTGCATTGATCACGGCCCTGGGCTGGTCTTGCACGTATGTATGGGCTGACTGTGTGTGGTAGTGGCTTGGGGTTATCAGTTATCGGAGAAGTGGGGGTAATATAGGGAGGAGATGGCACCACATGGGCGTGGTGTTTAGTGGTGGCGGGTGATTTTTTTTGGCGTTTGATGGTGCGGGGAGCTAGTGACGCCGGTGATGTTGTTTGCTTATATGGTACCAAGTACAGCTACAAATGATTTCAAAAAAGTACATCTAGAAATGCTACGAAGTTTACCATAAAATAATAATTGTGGGGTTCATTTTTTATTTAAGAATACAAAAGGACCCCAAGGTCGAAGATGCTAGCATTAAGAAATGGGAAATGTTTGCCTTCAACCGACTGAGTTGGTTCAACTATTGGTTCAATCATTGATCAGCTACTAATTATTTTTGAAGTAGTTGTATTGGCTCCCTCCCATTGACATTTGCATGGCCTAGCGGCGTGAATCTGAAGCTCACACGTGCCTCAAACTTTTGGTGTAGTTCAGTTGGCCTTCAACTGAACAATTCTATATGTGGTTGGTTGCTTATTTATTTTGGTGTAGTTCGGTTCGCCGGTTCAAGACGAGCACGAAGTTGTGTTCGTCGAATGAAGCTCAAGGGCAGTTTTGTGTGGGATGACATGTGTCGTTTTGATTTTAGTCCCATTAAATTTGGAATAGATGATTTTGGAAAGCTTGTTGAGCATCTGGTTATCTTGTTGAATTTGAACTATTGTTGTACTAGAGATGTTTGCATGGATGAATTGTGTTATTTTCTATAATTACTTTGAGTGTTTTTTTTAGAACGAAGACGCCAGATGCGTCCGGCTTTAAATTAATAAAGCCACAAACGGCAGGGTAACAACACCACAACCCACGAAACTACAAGGACACAGGCCGTCCCGGCCAGCACAGCGGATCGTCATAACAAAGTTCAGGCCCGACTAAACAAACTACTACCGCATTACAGGGCAGCGCCCGTACAGAGCACACAGGCTCGCCAAGCGACAAAAGGGACCATGCATGCGCGCCATGGTCAAGGCTCCCTAGCCAGCACATAAACTTGCAACAGAAGTTTACGGTCTTTAGCATCTCAAAGATCCTGCGCTTCCCCAACGGACTCCACTACTGCAAGAGAAGATTGCATTTGTAAATGATGTTAGCCGGATGCGAAGGGAAGGATCCTTCAATGGTGAATTTGTTCCTAATTAGCCACAGCCCCACACATCGCACAAGGGCCCGTGGCCGGACCGTTACATTTGGCCACATTAATGGAGGTGGGCAGCTTATCGCGGAATAATTGCCACATGAAAAGCTTGATTTTTAGGGGCAGCCGCGCTTTCCACAGGCCGGTGATCGCGTGTTGCGCCGACCCTCGACACAACTTGCGGTACAAGGAATTGACCGTGAATTTCCCGGAGTTGGTAAGCGCCCAGCTTACCGCGTCCGGTTCCCCTAACAGGGTGGTCGGCCCAATGAGTTGCATCATACCCGCAAGGTTAGCCTGCTCTAGCCCTGTCAACTCACGTTTGAAATGAATCACCGGCGGCGGTGACGGCCCGAGTGCCGCCGCCACCGTGATCTCCGGCTCGACAACAATGTCGAAAAGCTCCCGAAATTCTGCCCAAAGGGGTCGGGCCCCGACCCAGTGGTCCGTCCAGAAACGGGCAGAACGACCATTCCCGATGGCAAACTTTGCCCCCATGGCAAATGCCGGTTTGATCGCCTGCAGGTCGTTCCAGAAGGGGGATCCCCTCGCCCTCCCTTCGAAAAAATTGCCCTCAAGAAAGTACTTGGCCTTGAGGAGATCGACCCATAAGCCCGAAGCCCCCTGGGCAAGTTTCCAGATCCATTTACACATCAAGGCTATGTTAATGAGTCTGGAATTGGTGATCCCAAGGCCTCCCAAGGCCTTGGGTCGACACACCCACGCCCATTTCACCATATGGTATTTACGATTCGGGCCGGTTCCTTCCCAAAAGAACTTAGCGCGGGGTGTATCGAACTTCGCATGAACCCCTTCCGCGAGCAAGAAAAGGCCCATGGCAAACATAGGCAAGGAGGAGAGGCTGGAATTCGTGAGAATTAGGCTAGCAGCCTTGGAAAGGAATTTCCCTCTCCAGGGGCACACCCTCCCACGAACCTTCCCACACAGAGGATCCCAATCCTCTATAGTGGGTCTTTTAGTGTCAATAGGCAGGCCGAGGTACGTAAACGGAAACTTGCCTACTTTGCAGTTAAACAGATCCGCTATACGCCTTCCCTCCTCCGACTCCACCCCCATCGCGATCAGCTCACATTTGTGAAAGTTGATCTTAAGGCCCGACATAAGTTCAAAACTAATAAGGGTCGCCTTAACCGAAGCGATGCTGTGCATGTCCGGGCGGAACATCAGCAGCGTGTCATCCGCGTACTGCAGATGCGTCACTCCCCCAGGAATGAGATGGCCCACCAAACCCTGGATATGGCCAGCCGCCGTAGCTCTTGTCAAGATCGTGAGCGGTAGCGTCGACTACGGTTGAAGAGCAACGGAGACATGGGATCTCCCTGTCTAAGCCTGCGTTTGTTCCTGAAGAAATGCCCTATTTCTCCATTCACCGAAACAGCGGTTTGGCCCCCCGAGACCAATTGCATTACCCGGTGGACCCACACCGCGGAGAAACCTCGACCCAAAAGGACCTGGCGCAGGAATTCCCAGTTAACCCGGTCGTATGCCTTTTCGAAGTCTAGTTTCAGAAGAACCGCCGGTTCATTTGTACGCTTTAGCTCGTGTACGATCTCCTGGAGAGCCAGAGGGCCCTCGAGGATGTTGCGCCCGCGCATGAACGCAAATTGGTTGCGATTGATCGAACGTTGGGCAATTGGGCCTAATCGCGTCGCGCTAGCTTTGGCACAAATCTTAAAAAGGAACATTTATGAGCGCTATGGGGCGGAACTGTCTAATGTTGTCGGCCCCCTGCACCTTTGAAATGAGCGAGAGGACACCAAAATTAAGGCGAGCGATGTCGACCGTCCCACGCATAAAGCCGTTGCAAATCTCGAAGATGGGGCCTCTGAGAATGGGCCAGAACCGCTTGAACATAGCAACCGGCCACCCGTCCGGGCCGGCGCGTGTCCACTTTCATCCCCATTACTTTGAGTGTTGCGGGCTTGGTTTAGTAAAACAGACAAAGTATCGTTCCTTTTATGTAAATTATGTCAGAACTTTCCTGAATTATGTCGTGTTTGATGAAATCCTTTAATCTTTTAATTTTGTCTTCATATCGTAGGTGTGTAGCAGGCTAAAGTCCATGTGACTTGCCCATGTACTCCCTCCGTTCCGAATTACTTGTCTTAGATTTGTCTAGATACGGATGTATTTAGCACTAAAATGAGTCCAGATACATATGTATCTAGATAAATCCAAGACAAATAATTCGAAACGGAGGGAGTACGTCTGTTGCTCGGAATCAAGCATCTTCAGAAAGCAAAGGCGAACTTGTTTGATTGTAGCAAAGCGAGCGCTGAATTAAAATGCGTGCAACGAACACCACTTGGTGCTCGTCTTGAACCGGCGAACTGCACTACGCAACAATAAATAAGCAACCAACATATACTGTAGAATTGTACAGTTGAAGGCCAACTGAACTACACCAAAAGTTTGGGACACGTGCAAAGCTTCAAATTCACGCCGCTATGCCATACAAATGTCAACGGAGGGAGCCAATGGAACTAGTTCAAAAATAATTAGTAGCTGGTCAAGGGTTGAACCAAATTTTGCAGAATGAATTACGGGACCCTCCTGTAAAAGAGAGAACCCTTCAAAAATAGGTGTATGCTGCTTGATGTGGCGTGCACACGGTATTCTTTAGTAAAAGGCGAAAGAATAGTTCGCTTTGTGCTCACCACGCAGCTGCCTGAGACTCAACACTGCAGCTCACGCCCTATAAGTAGCGATTAGAGTGAGCTCAACTCCAGCCAGCAAGCGAGGTGGGACTATACATGTGCTCAATTTTTCGGTAGCCTCACTGATTTTTTTTTCCAGTCCAGGTAGCCTCAGTGATAAGCGCAGCCCATGTTACGCTTCTAGATTGGACGCTTGGCCCAGTTCGGTTTTTTTTTTTGAAACGGAGGCAAAAGATTTGCCTCATCGATTAATTAAGCAGAAGAGAATTGCTCAGTTAATTAACGGAAAACCGAGCGAAAACCGATACAAACTAACCACATGCGGATTACTCACAGAGCATACAACTCGTAAGCGCATTTAACAGCCCTACAAACAAACCCAACATGGAATGACCATCAACCTCCAAACTACTACATCACAAACAAACCCCTAACAAGAGCACCTCCGCCAAGTCCACAAACACCGCCAAATCCACATAGACAAACACAAACCGCACCATATGGACCGCCTAATAGACGATGAATATCCATCAGCATTGCAGACGCCTTTCTGTGACGTCACTCTTCTTAGTTTTGCTCACGAGAGCCTTCTCCACAATCATCTTGCTGATCCGGTCGACCGCCTCCAAGCGTGCGAGCAAGTCACGACTTGTATCTCAAATAGAATCTCATCAACCTTGTCCTCACAGACACCACTTGCATTAACATGCTCACCACGGGTACCACCGACACAATGGACTCAGCGCCTTGATTGCACACATGGCGCAGTAAACCACAGAGTTGCGCTTCACGATAGGTGCCAACGCACCTACCTCATCAACCTCGCCACCCACGACATCACCGCCCCATCTCCTTCTAAAGCACCATTGAAAGAGGTGAAGTAGGCTCCCCACATCGCTCCTGCAACTCAGGCATAATCTCCAAAGATCGAGCCATGACCTCATCGATGACTACACACCTGGGGCGATGGCGGCCAAGATGACATCGGCGAACATGATGTAGCACGAGGGGAGAAATGTCCATAGAGGCTTGCTTCCTCCCCAACAGGAGACCCGATCTGAAGCTCAGGAAGCGAGGACACAACTGGCACAACCTCTAGTTTGGCGAGAGCAGCCTCTGCTCTCCCCAACACACTCTCAACTCGCGCAAGGCAGTCGCGCAGCTCAGAGTGAAGCAGCTCGGTCTCCTCCGCTAGGACGGGTTGCAATTGCACGTCAACCGGTGTTGCGTCAACCTCCGATGCAGGCGCTGGGTTAGGCTTTGCAGCATCACGACGCGGCTTTGTAGTCAGATCGGATCGGTGCTGAGCATGACAAAAACGCACTTTGTGGCCGAAACGAAGGCATCCTGAGCACCGAATTGGGTCCATGCAAGAGTGAGCATGATGACCTTTGGAGAGACACCGAAAGCATCGATCCCGGAGCCACGACGGAGGAGCCATCCGGGCATTGGAACCGGGCCGACGGAAGGCAATTGAAGATGGCGAACGGCGGCGGCCGGTAACGAGGTGCCAGTCTCCCAATGTTTCCTCACGAGCTGTTGGCGCACAACACATGGGATCAGCGGACGTCGTCTTCCTTCCGAAGCATCCTAGCCAGTCCCCCCAACCAGACAGCACGGGAGCGGCCACCTGACCTGGCCCCGTCAAGGGTGTAGGCGTCGACACCGGGGACGACGGCAGCTGGCCGGTGGCAAGAGGAGCCGGGGTGGTGGCCTGCAGGCCACGACCGCAATTGGGACGAGCACCAGCCATAAGCCCACTAATGGCCGGGTCCGACCTGCGCCGAGCAAGGGCACCCGCCGCTAGAGCGGCGGCGGTGGGCGATGCAGTCGACGTCTGAAGCGGCGCATGTGGAGCGATTGGGACGAGCTGCAGACTGCATTGGGAGGCTGCTGCCAGAGCATTGGGAGCTCCCTGCACAGTGACGGGCATCACCACATCGCCCGGACCAGACGGGTCGCCGGGCAAGGCAGACGGCAGCAGCATCAAGGTCGTCTGGGATGCCGGGACGACGAACAGGGGCGGCTCGGATGCCGAGGCGACGCCCAGCAAGGCCGCGGCGGCCGCCGCCTCCCACAGGGGCGCAGAGCCGGCGCCCACCTCGGCTGGAGCGGCAGCAACCGACGCGGACGCAGAGCCAACGCGCAGCAAGGCCGGAGAGGCAGCTGCAGCCGCCGCCGCCGCGGACGCAGGCCGGGGGAGCGGACAAGGAGCCATCGCGTCGGGTCGAGGCCGACATAGCTGACGGGCGGGAGGCGGAGGAGCACGAGGGAGCTTCGCGGAAGAAGGACAGCGGCGAAGAGAGGGCTTGACAAGGATCCCGGATCTGGTCGAGCCTGACACAGGGACAGCCGGAGGGAAGAGATCAGGGCGGCGCCGTCGCAAGCACGCCCGCCGCGAGCGCGTTCGCGAGAGCCATAGGAGGAGGTGCTGTCCGTACTAGTACTAGTATATTATGAATGTTGTCAGTTCGGTTTATTTCAGTTGAACTTCTTGCCATTGATCACGGTCCTGGGCTGGTCTTGCACGTATATATGGGCTAGCCGCTGCTATTTCTCGCTTGCTGCGACCTGAACGTGGCGCTCGCCTCAAGTGCACCCTAAACGGGACGGCACAGCGTGGGAGGAGCGCTGGCTCTCCAGCGCACATTTTCTAATTACTATTTTATTATATTTCAAAATAACAAATATTAATTCAGAAAATGTTTATCACGCGTTTAAAAATGTTTATATAATTTATAAAATGTTCACGTAATTCAAAAAAAAAACTAATATCATTAAATGAAATGTATGTGGAATTTATAAAAATGTTCACACGTTACGATAAGATGTTTGTGACATTTTCTAAAAATGTTGCCGTGATTTAGTAAAATGTTTTGTGCCATTCAAAATAAAATTTGTGCCATTCAAATAAATTTGTGACATTTAAAAAAATGTTCACATGTTTTGAAAAGAATGCTCGTGTTTATACAATGTAAAAATATGTTCTCACAGTTCAAAAATTGCTTTGTACCATTCAAAAAATATACCTTACATTTAAAAAAATATATTTACTTTACACAAATAGGTCCATGAAATTTAAACAAATGTTATAAAATGTAAATGCATATTTAAAAGAATATTTTGTGTCACTCAAAAATAATGTTTCAGTGCGTATTTGAAAAATGTTTAACACGTATTTGGAAAAAACTTGTTCCAAACATGTATGTGAAAAAAATATATTATGTATTTGAAAAAGTTCAAATCATGCGTTCTCCGGCATCACGGCGGCAGCGGAGCCAGTAAATGCGGGGGTGGTGGGGGTGGCGACATGGTACCTGCTTGCTTCTTAACTGTGTGTAGTAGTGGCTTGGGTTATCAGTCATGGGAGAAGTTGGGGGTAATAACTCTCCTCGGTCGCCATCCTCTTGTTGTCCGCCATCGTCTTCACTGTAACCAAGGGATGCAAACGGACAAGAGGAACCTGTTGAAAGTATATATATAGGCTGTGGGCTGTGTGTTAGAGCATCTCCAACAGGCGCGCTAAATTTTTTTCAGCGCGGAGATAACGTTTCAGCGCTTGTAGGAGGGTGTTTGCTTTACCGGGCGCTGCAAAATTTAGCGCGCCACTATAGCGCTTGAGCAGACGCTGCAAAACCAGCCCATGCTTGGAATTTTTTTTGAAACAACACATAGTTCAAATTCATAGCATAATTCAAGCCCCACACCACAAGCTAGTTCATACGATGCAAAAAAAACACTAGATAAAACGTTGCAAATAAAACTAGATAAAACTACTCCTCGTCCTCCTCGGTGGTGTAGTCCGATGATGTAAATGTGTCGACCCACCGACGATCTTCCTCGTCCCAGGTCGACGCAGCCCCAAATGACCTAGGCTTCGCCATTCCTTCACAAGACGCTTGTCCGCCGGCGCTGCCTTCGCTCGCCCGCCTGCGTGCCTAGAACTACTCGGCGACGACATCCTGCAGGAAGCGCTCGCGCCACACCGCCATGGCGTGCTCATCCGCCTCGGCGATGAGACCTGCCTCCGTTGGACGCAGCGATCCTCCTCGATGATTAGTCACGGGGGATGCACGAGTTCCTGCGCGTGCTCGCGCGTCCGCACATCGGAGAAGTCCATCTGCGCTCGTTAGAGTTGTGTCGAATATTGTGTACAAGTTAGGTTACAGTTGGACTATGAGGAGTATTATGTTTAGATAGGATATGGAGTCGTGTCCTAGTAGGACACTTGTATCCTAGGCCTCTCATATGTAGCGGGGCTAGACACACGATGTAACCTATGCCAACATAATTGCACAGGAACGCAGGGGAAGAAGTCAGCATGTGCCGGCGTCCAGGGTGACCGGGTGCGGTATTGTCGCGGTGTCATGGGGAGGAGCGTCCAGAGTCAGGCCCCGGGGATGTAGCCATATCGGTAAACCTCGTTAGCAAATCTCGGTGTCGTGCCTTGTGTGATTGCTTGGTCCTCGGATAATCGACGATATGCCTTGGATTTATTGTAACAGCGCCCCGTGGCCTCCCGAGGTGCACACCGCCGCGTCGTACGCTCGGGCGGCCTCATGGGCGGTCTTGAACGTTTCGAGGCCAAGGTGTGTATCGCCGGAGCTCCGCATAATACATGCTGGAGAGGCGGAGGCGGACGCCGCGAAGGCCCGAGCTGCTCTGGGGGCACGGCGGCATGGCGGGGCGCTGGAAGAAGCCGGGGGAGGAGGGTGGAGGAGGCGCTGCGGCGACGGGGCACCGGAAGAGGCGAGGAAGAAGGCGCGGCGGGAGAGAAAGGGTGGCGGTTGGCGGGCGCCCGTTCGCGGATTTTAACCAGCGCGCTAGACGACGCGTGTCAAAACTACCGCGCGCGATGCCGCTTTTTTCCGGGCGCGCGCCAATTTTTTTCGCCCGCGTGTTGAAGCACGGCAAAAGGCTTCTCATGTGCAGTGTGTATTAGTGTTATAGTCGTGTACACGTGCTAGTTTCGGAAGCAATCCATGCTAGTTGTGTACGTTAGGAAGCCGTGGTGTGTTAGTTTGGCTGGTCCAGTCCGGTAGTAGTTAGGTCATTTCTAACCGATCCATTCTAAAATAGAGGAGGATCTGACCAAGTATACTGTAGGATTTTTTACTTCACTCATTTTTGATCAGACCTAACGAAACTCGTAAATTTAATGGAGTAAAAAACAAATTTTCATAAGTTCAACCTAGTTTGGTTTTAAACAACCGAAATTAAACACATTGTCTTGACAACTGAAATTAAACAACAGATTCAAATATAAACTCAAATTTAAAACTAACTACTTCTTATCATCATCATCATCACCCTTGTAGAGGGCGAGCCAATCTTGCCTTGACATTTCACCATCCATTGGGTCTGGGACGGTGCCATCATCGCCGGAGTCGAGGAAGATGCGTCGTCACTCTTCAACGTCGAACTCCTCCTCATCCTTGCCGCTGTCGTCACCGGGCTCCTCGTCGTCAGAGAGGATGATGACCTCCCTGTCGACCGCGCGCTCCGAGAAGATTTCCCGCTCCGCCTCCACAAGCTCGGGGATAGGCGGCGACCTCCGCCTAGAGGCGCTCCTCGCCTCCCGGTCCTCCCGGGCCATGGCCGCATTCACCACTTGGGGCGGCGGCGGGACGAGGTCGACGGGCGCCGTCCCTCACAGGAAGTTTAGGCGCGCCGCCGCGCCGTGGAATCAGACCTGCCACCAGCCGTATTCGAGCGCGACGAGCCTTGCCGTGTGGAAGGACTCGAGCCACTTTTTGGTGTGGGTCTCCAGTCAGTTATCTCCGTCCCCCACGTCCCCCACGGCCGCTGGCGGACACCGAGGTACTTCCTTTGCGGCTGCCGCGACGAAGGGAGGTCGGGGAAGTCGGAGGAGTGGGAGGGGCCGCATCGGCGTGGCGGCGGCTACTCGAGGAGGAAGACCCGTGGCTCGTGTGGCAGCGCAGACGACGGGGAGCGCTGGCCACGGGGTCCGGCCATTGGGAGGAGGTGTGCGGCGGGGAACTGCAGGAGGGCCGCCGTCGACGAGGATGGGGAAGGAGGCAGAGAGACGGCGAGGTGTGCGGCGGGTGAGGATAATTTATCCTTCTCTAACCATTACTGTGGATAGGTTGCTCCACTGAGGCAAAAATGGTATCTACAAAATGGGCAGCAGATTGATAACACGATCTCGCACGGACACACGAAACGATCACCTACAGCTATATACCACTACTAGGAAGTGGCACATGAACGGTGGCATTCAGCCACAGATCGCTTTTCCTCCTCGCCGTGATCCCGAGCGCCTCCGCCATGTCCAGTCCACCCGCGCCGCCGGGGAGCTCCCAGTCGAAGTGGAAGAGGAGGCTCGCCAGCGCGAGCTCCATGACGGCGAGCCCGAACGTTATCCCCGGGCACATCCTCCGGCCTGCGCCGAACGGCACGAACTCGAAGTCCGCCCCCCGAAAGTCTGCTGCCGCAGCGCCGCCGGCGGACTCTTCGAACCTCTCTGGCCTGAACTCCTCGGCGTCCACGCCCCAGCTCGCCGTGTCCCGCCCGATCGCCCACGCGTTGACGAGCACCATGGCGCCCTTGGGAACGTCGTGGCCGAGCACGCGCCGGGGCTCCGTGCACTCCCGCGGGAGGAGCAGCGGCACCGCCGGGTGCAGCCGGAGCGTCTCCTTGATTACGAGATGCAGATAGCGTAGCTCCGGCAGGACCTCCTCCCGGACGCGGCTACCCCCCGGGAGGGCGCCGCGCACCTCCGCCTGGGCCCTCCGGAGCGCCGCCGGGCTCCGCATGAGCTCCGCCATGGCCCATTGGAGCGTCGTCGCCGAGGTCTCGCTCCCTGCTCCGAATAGATCCGTGATCACCGCACGGATGGTTCCGATGGCGAGAGGTGCGCGGAGGCCGCCGTCCGCCTGGGTCCGCAGTAGCACGTCGAGAAGGTCTTTGTCATCGTCGCCAGCGCCGGCCGTCGTCTTCCGCTCCCTGTGCTCGGCGATGATGCCGTCCATGAGCCGAGACATCTCACGGCTGTGCGCCTCCGCGCGGCGTGCCGCCCCGCTGAACGCGCGCGCGAGACGTGACGACGGGAACAGGTCGGCGAGGCTGAACCCGGCGGCCACCTTGACGCCCTCGTCCAGGCGATCCAGGAACTCGTCGCGGAGGTCCTCGATCCTATCGCCCACCACGGCGCGCACCACCGCGTCGGTGACGTAGGTTGCGAGGAGCAGGCTGACGTTCACGGGCTCCGACGCCGACGCCGCCAGCGACTCAACGACGGAGGCGACGAGGCTCGTGGCCTCGGCCTCGCGGGACCCCCGGAGGGACCGGACCCGGCGCGCGCCGAGCAGCTCGGTGACGCAGAGCTTTCGGATCTCGCGCCAGTGCTCTCCGTGCGGCGCGAACGCCACGCCGAGACCGTCCCTGGTGAGCGCGCGGATGGTGGCGGTGCGTGGCCGCGTGGCGAAGGCGGCGTCGTGGGTCTTCATGATCTCCCGCGCCGCGCCAGCCGACGAGGCGACGACGACCCGGAGGTCGCCGAGGCGGAGCAGCATGAGCGGGGCGTCGAGCCGGTGGGCGAGGTCGCGCATTGCGCGGTGCGGGAGCGCGCCGACGAGGTGGTGCAGGCTGCCGATGACCGGCAGCTGCCATGGCCCCGGGGGAGGGTTCCCCCCGCCCTGCTTCCGCGGACGGAGCTTGACGAGGAGGAGGAGTGGGAGTACTAAGATGGTGGCCAGGACGAGGTAATGGTGATAATGGTTATCCGCATCTTGGGTCGCCATGGCTGGGTACGGAGTGCGTCGAGTTTCCTCCTTCGCGCCTGAAGCTGTCTACCTTGTGTGGAGGTAGGAGTACTAGGTAGCGGTAGCTGGACACTATGCCAGTTGACCAGGTAATGAAATGCTTAACTAAGTGGAGCATGTGAATCGCGAGTGATTATTTTTAAGAACACGCGGCAACTTTCCAAGTCAACGACTATAGCTGGCATATACCGCGATTTGCAAGATGTAACCATCTTTTTTTTTTGCGACCATCCTGACAAACACATATAGAGATGTTTGTGATTTTATAGTTTTCCTTGATTTTGATGAGTTTTTCTACAACTTTCTGTGGTCTAACTTTTCTTATTTACATTACACTACAAATTATTCTCCATATTTATGGGGTTGATTTATTTCTCACAAATAACATGTCTAGTTTATATGACAAATGATTCTTTCTTATACTCCTTCCATTCCTAAGTTGAACCACCAAAACGTCATATATTTAGGAACATAGGGAGTAGACGTTAATAGAGAGCTAATGCACGCTCATCCCCTCAAGCGAAAGGTGACGTTCATGGAAGTCAGTAGCGTGTGGACACACCACTAGCCTTCCTTCCCCCTCCTCAACATCTTCTTTACTTCCACAAAAAGAATTTGCCACGCTATATTAGAGTGAAATGCCATGTTATTGCAATGTTATCAACAGGAGAAAAAAATATATCATGGCATTTGTTCAAGGATTGACATGGTGCAACATAGAAGAATTGGCATGCTATGGATATTAGAACATGGTAAATGTTGCATCAGGGAGAATTGCCACACTATATGATAGGAAAACGCCTACATAGTTAGGAATTGTCATGCTCACAAAATAGGATTACCATGCTACAAAAAATAGAATTGTAATCCAACGGTACAGAAAGTTGCCACACATATTTCATGAATATCCACAATACATGAGACGGAACTGCCATGCTACACACGGTAATTGCGTTACATGAGATGGATATGCTATGCTACACACAATAATTGCCATGCTCTATATAAAGAATGTCATTGTTCAAGATTTGCATCGTTCGCTCAGGGGTGGATGAAGTGAACGATGCTTCATGGGGTTCCCACATTGGTCAAGCGTTGAGTTTCGAGCGCGGGGTTGGACACCCACAGAGCATTCGCTGCAAAAACCATTTTTGGAGAACGTTCGCTCACTATCCTTTTAAAGCCATACCCCTCTACATATCTACCGGATGCCCCATCTTTGCGTAAGTTAATTGATTAAATGGGGAAGCAATGCTACAAGGACGATACTCTTTGGACAACTTTTCCATGGCGATCCACCACGGCCTTTCATCACGTTCGATGCATGGAGTGAACCTTTGGATCTGAAGGAAATATGCCCTAGAGGCAATAATAAAGTTGTTATTTTATATTTCCTTATTCATGATAAGGTTTATTATTCATGCTAGAATTGTATTGATTGGAAACCTAAATACAGGTATGAATACATAAACAAATACCGTGTCCCTAGTAAGCCTCTACTAGACTAGCTCGTTGATCAAAGATGGTTAGGTTTCCTAACCATAGACATGTGTTGTCATTTGATAACGGGATCACATCATAGGAGAATGATGTGATGGACAAGACCCATCCGTCAGCTTCGCATAATAATCGTTTAGTTTATTGCTATTGCTTTCTTCATGTCTACATATTTCTTCGACTATGAGATTATGCAACTCCCGGATACCGGAGGAATACCTTGTGTGCTATCAAACGTCACAACGTAACTGTGTGATCATAAAGATGATCTACAGGTATCTCCGAAGGTGTTTGTTGAGTTGGCATAGATCAAGATTAGGATTTGTAATTCCGAGTATCGGAGAGGTATCTCTGGGCCCTCTCGGTAATACACGTCATAAGAACCCTTGCAAGCAAATGACTAATGAGTTAGTTACGAGATGATGTATTACGGAATGAGTAAAGAGACTTGCCAGTAACGAGATTGAACTAGGTATAGAGATACCGATGATCGAATCTCGGGCAAGTAACATACCGATGGACAAAGGGAATTACGTATGTTGTCATAACGGTTTGACCGATAAAGATCCTCGTAGAATATGTAGGAGCCAATATGGGCATCCAGGTTCTGCTATTGGTTATTAACCAGAGAGGTGTCTCAGTCATGTCTACATAGTTCTCGAACCCGTAGGGTCCGCACGCTTAACGTTCATTGACGATATAGTGTTCAATGAGTTATATGATTTGGTGACCGAATGTTGTTCGAGTTCTAGATGAGATCACAGACATGACGAGTAGTCTCGAACTGGTTGAGAGGTAAAGATTGATATATAGTATGATGGTATTCGGACACCGGAAGAGTTTCGGAATGCACTTGGTAGTCATCGGGTCACCGGAAGGGGTTCCGGACACCCCCCGGTAGGTGCATGGGCTTAATGGGCCAAGGAGGGGACAGGCCAGCCCACAGGGGGCCGGTGCGCCCCTCTCCCTGGCCGGCCAGCCCTAGAGAAGGAAAAGGGGGAGGGCTAGCCCCTCCTTCCTTTCCCTTCTCATGGGAGAAAGGAAAAGGGGGGCGCCTCCCAACCCTGCCTTTCCCCCGCACATATACATGGCAGGGGCGCCACTTGGGAGGAGACCCCAAGTAGGATTCGACATACTTGGGGCGCCCTCGTGACTGCTCCCTCCTCCCCCCACCTATATATATGAGGGAGGGGGCGCCTAGCACACCAGAACATTAATCTTAGCCGTGTGTGGTGCCCCCCTCCACCGTTTACACCCTGGTCATATTTTCATAGTGCTTAGGCGAAGCCCGGAGATCACTTCACCACCATCGTCACCACGCCATCATGCTGTCGGAACTCATCCACTACCTCGTAGTCTTACTGGATCAAGAAGGCGGATGACGTCACCGAGCTGAACGTGTGCAGAACTCGGAGGTGCCATACGTTCGGTACTTGATCGGTTGGAACACGAAGAAGTTCGACTACATCAACCACGTTGCTAAATGCTTCTGCTTACGGTCTACGAGGGTATGCTACTTCTTGAGCTTGCGTTGGTTTTTCCCTTGAAGAGGAAAGGGTGATGCAGTAAAGTACAGATAAGTATTTCCCTCAGTTTGAGAACCAAGGTATAAATCTAGTAGGAGAAGAATGCGCAAATCACCAATACCTGCACAAACAATCAATCACTTGCACCTAACGCGGTAAAGGGGTTGTCAATCCCTTCACGATCACTTGCAAAAGGTGAGAACTGATAGAGATAGATAAACAAAAGATAAAATATTTTTGGGTTTTTGATTTATAGATCTGAAAGTAAAAGATTGCAAAATAGAAGATCGGAAACTAATATGATGGAAAATAGTAGATCGGAAACTAATATGATGAGAATAGACCTGGGGGCCATAGGTATCACTAGAGGCCTCTCTCTTGAAGGCAAATAATACCGTGGGTGAACAAATTACCATCGAGCAATTGATAGAAAAGTGCAAAGTTATGACGATATCCAAGGCAATGATTATGCAATATAGGCATCACGTCCGTATCAAGTAGACCGACTCCTGCCTGCATCTACTACTATTACTCCACACATCGACCGATTCCTGCCTGCATCTACTACTATTACTCCACACATCGACCGACTCCTGCCTGCATCTAGAGTATTAAGTTCATAAAGAACGGAGTAACGCATTAAGTAAGATGACATGACGTAGAGGAATTAACTCAAGCAATATGATGAAAACCCCATCTTTTTATCCTCGATGGCAACAATGCAATATGTGCCTCGCTACCCCTACATTGTCACTGGGTGAGGACACCGCAAGATTAAACCCAAATCTAAGCACCTCTCCCATTGCAAGAAAAACCAATCTAGTTGGCCAAGCCAAACCGATAACTCGAAGAGAAATACAAAGATACCAAATCATGCATATCAGAATTCAGAGGAGATTCAAATAATATTCATAGATAAGCTGATTATAAATCCACAATTCATCAGATCTCGACAAACACACCACAAAAGAAGATTACATCGGATGGATCTCCAAGAACATCGAGGAGAACATGGTATTGAGAATCAAAGAGAGAGAAGAAGCCGTCTAGCTAGTAGCTATGGACCCGTTGGTCTATGGTGGACTACTCACGCTTCATCGGAAAGGGCAACAGAGTTGATGTAGATGCCCTCTGTGATCAAATCCCCCTCCGGCAGGGTGCTGGAAAAGACTCCAAGGTGGGATCTCATGGGAACTGAAAGTTGTGGCGGTGGAAAAGTGTTTTCGTGGATGCTTCTGGTGGTTTGGGAATATTTGCAAATATATAGGAGGAAGATCTATGTTAGGGGGGTCATGAGGGGCCCCCAAGGTAGGGGGCGCGCCCTCCACCCTTGTCGCCGCCTTGTGGCTCTTCTGACTTGAACTCCAAGTCTCCTGGGTGTCTTCTGGTCCAACAAAAATCATCGTGAAGTTTTATTCCGTTTGGACTTAGTTTGGTATTCCTTTTCTACGAAGCTCAAAAACAAGGAAAAAACTGAAACTGGCACTGGGCTCTAGGTTAATTGGTTAGTCCCAAAAATAATATAAAATAGCATATTAATGCATATAAAACATCCAAAACAGATAATATAATAGTATGGAACAATAAAAAATTATAGATACGTTGGAGACATATGAGGGTACGTAGACACACTCCCCCCCTTCTCGTTGCTATGCATCTCCATGGATAGATCTTGCGTGTGCGTAGAATTTTTTTTGTTTTCCATACAACATTTCCCAACAATGGCATCAGAGCCAGGTCTATGCGTAGATGATATGCACGAGTAAAACACGAAGAGTTGTGGGCGGTGATGGTCATACTGCTTACCACCAACATCTTATTTTGAATCGGCGGTATTGTGGGATGAAGCGGCCCGGACCAACCTTACATGTCCACGCACATGAGACCGGTTCCACCGACAGACATGCAACTAGTTTGCATAAAGGTGGTTGGCGGGTGTCTGTTTCTCCTACTTTTGCTGAATCGAATTTGACTACGACCGGTCCTTTAAGAAGGTTAAAATAGCAAACTTGATAAATCAACATTGTGGTTTTTGACGTAGGTAAGAACGGTTCTTGCTAGAAGCCCGTAGTAGCCACGTAAACCTTGCAACAACAAAGTAGAGGACGTCTAACTTGTTTTTGCAGGGCATGTTGTGATGTGATATGGTCAAGACATGATGTGATATATGTTGTTCTATGAGATGATCTTGTTTTGTGAATTATCGGCAACCGACAGGAGCCTTATGGTTGTCTCTTTATTGTATGAAATGCAATCACCATGTAATTGCTTTACTTTATCTCTATTCATTAGCAATAGTTGGTGAGATGACCCCGACGCAATGATGGAGATCAAGGTGTCGAGTCGGTGACGATGGAGATCATGACGATGCTTTGGAGATGGAGATCAAAAGCACAAGATGATGATGGCCATATCATGTCACATATTTTGATTGCATGTGATGTTTATCCTTTATGCATCTTATTTTGCTTAGAATGGTGGTAACATTATAAGATGATCCATTCACTAAATTTCAAGATAAAAGTGTTCTCCCCGATTATGCACCGTTGCTAAAGTTCGTCGTTTCGAAGCACCTCGTAATGATCGGGTATGATAGACTCTATGTTCACATACAACGGGTGTAAGACAGTTTTGCACATGCAAAATATTTGGGTTAAACTTGATGAGCCTAGCATGTACAGACATGGTCTCGGAACACTGGAGACCGAAAGGTCAAACGTGAGTCATACAGTAGATATGATCAACATAGAGATGTTCACCATTGATGACTACCCCATCTCACGTGGTGATCGGACATGGGTTAGTTGATTTGGATCATGTATCACTTAGATAACTTGAGGGACATTAATTTCAACGGGAGTTCATTAGTAATTTGATTTATTGAACTTAATTTATCATGAACTTAGTCTTGATAGTATTTGCATATCTATGTTGTAGAACAAAGGCCCATGTTACTGTTCCGTTGTATTTTTAATGTGTTCCTAGAGAAAAATAAGTTGAAAGATGACGGTAGCAATAATGCGGACGGGGTCCGTGATCTGAGGATTATCCTCATTGTTGCACAAAAGAATTATGTCCTTGATGCACCTCTAGTTTACAGACCTGCTGAACGAGCTAATACAGACGTTATGAACGTCTGACAAGCTCGATCTGATGAGTACTTGATAGTTTAGTGCGCCATGCTTTACGGCTTAAAATTGGGGCTCTAAAGACGTTTTGCACGCAATGGAACATATGAGATGTTCCAAGAGCTGAAATTGGTATTTCAGGCTCATTCCCGTGTTGAGAGGTATGAGACCTCTGACAAGCACTTTGCCTACAAGATGGAGGAGAATAGCTCAGCCAGTGAGCATGTTCTCAGAATGTCTGGGTACTACGATCGCTTGAATCAAGTGGGAGTTAATCTTCCAGATAAGATAGTGATTGACAGAGTTCTCCAGTCACTATCACCAAGCTACTAGAGCTTCGTGATGAACTACAATATGCAAGGAATGACTAAAACAATTTCAGAGCTATTCACGATGCTGAAGTCAGCGGAGCTAGAAATCAAGAAAGAGCATCAAGTGTTGATGGTTAATAAGACCACTAGTTTCAAGAAAAAGGTCAAGGGAAAGAAAGGAACTTCAAAAGGAATGGCAAGCAAGTTGCCGCTCCCGTGATAAAGCCCAAAGCTAGACCCAAGCCTGAAACTGAGTGCTTCTACTGCAAAGGAAATGGTCACTGGAAGCAGAACTTCCCCAAATACTTGGCAGATAAGAGGGATGGCAAAGTAAACAAAGGTATATTTGATATACATGTTATTGATGTGTACCTTACTGGTGCTCGTAGTAGCCCCTGGGTATTTGATACCAGTTCAGTTGTTAAGATTAGTAACTCGAAACATGAGTTGCAGAATAAACGGAGACTAGTTAATATGTGTGTTGGAAGTGTTTCCAAGATTGATATGATCACCATCGCACACTCCCTCTACCTTCGGGATTAATGTTCTGCCTGGATAAATGTTATTTGGTGTTTGCGTTGAGCATGAACAAGATTTGATCATGTTTATTGCAATACGGTTATTCATTTAAGTCAAAGAATAATTGTTGTTTTGTTTACATGAATAAAACCTTCGATGGTCATACACCCAATGTGAATGGTTTATTGAATCTCGTTCATAGTGATAAATATATTCATAATATTGATGCCAAAATATGCAAAGTTGATAATGATAGTGCAACATACTTGTGGCACTGCCGTTTAGGTCATATTGGTGTAAAGCGCATGAAAAAACTCCATGCAGATGGACTTTTGGAATCACTTGAGTATGAATCATTTTATACTTGCGAGCCATGCCTCATGGGCAAGTTGACTAAAACTCCGTTCTCCGGAACAATGGCGAGCTAATGATTTATTGGAAATAATACATACCGATGCATGCGGTCCAATGAGTGTTGAGTCACGCGGCGGGTATCATTATGTTCTAACCTTTACAGATGATTTGAGTAGATATGGGCATATCTACTTGATGAAACACAAATCTAAAACATTTGAAAAGTTCAAAGAATTTTAGAGTGAAGTAGAGAATCCTCGGAACTAGAAAATAAAGTTTCTACGATGTGATCGTGGAGGTGAATATTTGAGTTACGAGTTTGGCCTTCATTTAAAACAATGTGGAATTGTTTCAAAACTCACGCCACCTGGAACACCATAGTGTAATGGTGTGTCGCAATGTCAGAACCGTACTTTATTAGATATTGTGCGTTCTATGATGTCCCTTACAAATTTACCTTTATGATTTTGGGATATGCATTAGAGACTGCTGCATTCATGTTAAATAGGGCACCATCTAAATTCGTTGAGACGACACTATATGAACTTTGGTTTGGCAAGAAACCTAAGCTGTCATTTCTTAAAGTTTGGGGATGCGATGCTTAGGTCAAACAGCTTCAGCCTGATAAGCTCGAAGCCAATCGGAAAAGTGTGTCTTCATTGGATACCCTAAAGAGACCATTGGGTATACCTTCTACCACAGATCTGAAGCCAAGATCTTTGTTGCCAAGAACGAGTTCTTTCTAGAGAAGGAGTTTCTCAGAAGTGAGTGGGAGGAAAGTAGAACTTAATGAGGTAGTTGTACCTTCTCTCGAACTGGAAAGTAGCACATCAGAGAAAACTGTTCCCGTGATGCCTGCACCAAATAGAGAGGAAGCTAATGATGATAATAATGAAACTTCAGATCAAGTTACTACTAAACTTTGTAGGTCGATCAGAACATGTTCCGCACTAGAGTGGTACGGTAATCCTGTCCTGGAAGTCATGTTGTTAGATAACGGCGAACCTACGAACTATGAAGAAGCTATGACGAGGCCATATTTCGGCAAATGGCTTGAGGCCATGAAATCTCAGATGCAATCCATGTATGAGAACAAAGTGTTGACTTTGGTGGACTTGCCCAATGATCAGCAGACCATTGAAAATAAATGGATCTTCAAGAGGAAGACGGAGGTTGATAGCAATATCACTGTTTATAAAGCTCGACTTGTCATGAAAGGTTTTCGACAAGTTCAAGGGGTTCACTACGATGAGACTTTCTCACCTATTGCGATGCTTAAGTCTGTCTGAATCATGTTAGCAATTGCCGCATTTTATGATGGTACAATTACATTTGAGCCCCTAGTTGTGTCACACCCGTGTGTTTTGCCCCTAAATTCCAAAAACCCTCGTTTCTGCCCGAGCTCCTTTGCTCTTCTTATGCTTTTGCCCTTTGACCGTTTGACTGTAACTTTGAAAACTTCATAACAAATTCATACTAACTCCGAAAAATGCATATAAGATATAAAAATGTTCGGAAAAACATCACCTGTATGTGCATGTCATTTGCATTCATGACAAAAAGTGCACTCATGACAAAAGACATCATATGAGCTCAAACTGAGATGGGGACTTTTCAGCACTTTTGTCATGAATGCAAATGACATGCACATATAGGTGATGTTTTTCCGATCATTTTGATATCTTATTTGCATTTTTCTGAGTTAGTATGAATTCGTTATGAAGTTTTCAAAGTTGCGATCAAACGGTCAAAGGGCAAAAGCATAAGAGGAGTAAACGAGCTTGGACAGAAATGAGGTTTTTTTGAATTTAGGGGCAAAACACACGGGTGCGACACAACTAGGGGCTCAAATGTAATTGTCCCTTTTATGATTATGAAATCTGGCAAATGGATGTCAAAATTGCATTCCTTAATGGGTTTCTTAAAGAAGAGTTGTATATGATGCAACCAGAAGTTTGTGTCGATCCTAAGGGTGCTAACAAAGTGTGCAAGCTCCAGCGATCCATAAATGGACTGGTGCAAGCATCTCGGAGTTGGAATATACACTTTCATGAGGTGATCAAAGCATATGGTTTTATACAGACTTATAGTGAAGCCTATATTTAGAAGAAAGTGAGTGGGATCTCTGTAGCATTTCTGATATTATATGTGGATGACATATTATTCGTTGGAAATGATATTGAATTTCTGGATAGCATAAAAGGATAATTGAATAGTAATTTTTCAATGAAAGACCTCGGTCAAGCTACTTACATATTGGGCCTCAAGATCTATAGGGATAGATCGATACGCTTAATAGGACTTCCACAAAGCACATACCTTGGCAAAGTTTTGAAGAAGTTAAAAATGGATCGGTCTAAGAATGGGTTCTTGCCTATGTTGCAAGGTGTGTAGTTGAGTAAGACTCAAAGCTCGACCACGGCAGAAGATAGAGAGAGAATGAAAGTCATTCCCTATGCCTCAGCCATAGGTTCTATAAACTATGCCATGCTATGTACCAGACATGTTGTGTGCCTTGCCATGAGTTTGGCAAGGGGGTACGATAATGATCCAGGAGTGGATCACTGGACAGTGGTCAAAATTATCCTTAGTTACCTAAGAGGACTAAGGAAATTTTTCTCGGTTATGGAGGTGATAAAGAGTTTTTTGTAAATGGTTACGTCGATGCAAGCTTTGACACCGATCCGGATGACTCTGAGTCTCATTCTGGATATGTATTGAAAGTGGGAGCAATTAGCTAGAGTAGCTCCATGCAGAGCATTATATGAAGGAAATATGCCCTAGAGGCAATAATAAAATTGTTATTTTATATTTCCTTATTTCATGATAAATGTTTATTATTCATGCTAGAATTGTATTAATCGAAAACTTGATACATGTGTGGATACATAGATAAAAAACACCGTGTCCCTAGTGAGCCTCTACAAGACTAGCTCGTTAAGCAAAGATGGTTAAGTTTCCTAACCATAGACATGTGTTGTCATTTGATGAATGGGATCACATCATTAGGAGAATGATGTGATGGACAAGACCCATCCGTTAGCATAGCATATTGATCTTTCAGTTTTATTGCTATTGCTTTCTTCATGTCAAATACATATTCCTTCGACTATGAGATTATGCAACTACCGGATACCGGAGGAATTCCTTGTGTGCTATCAAACATCACAACATAACTGGGTTATTATAAATATGCTCTACAGGTACCTCCAAAGGTGTTTGTTGGGTTGGCATAGATCGAGATTAGGATTTGTCACTCCGAGTATCGGAGAGGTATCTCTGGGCCCTCTCGGTAATACATATCATAAGAAGCCTTGCAAGAAAAGTGACTAATGAGTTAGTTGCAAGATGATGTATTATGGAACGAGTAAAGAGACTTTCCAATAACGAGATTAAACTAGGTATGAAGATACCAACGATCGAATCTCGGGCAAGTAACATACCGATGAACAAAGGGAATAACGTATGTTGTCATAACAGTTCGACCGATAAAGATCTTTGTAGAATATGTGAGAGCCAATATAAGCATCCAGATTCCGCTATTGGTTATTGACCAGAGAGGTGTCTCGGTCATGTCTACATAGTTCTCGAACCCGTAGGGTCCGCATGCTTAACGTTCGATGACGATATAATATTATATGAGTTATGTGATTTGGTGAAAGAATGTTGTTCGGAGTCCCGGATGAGATCACAGACATGAGGAGGAGTCTCGAAATGGTCGAGAGGTAAAGATCGATATATAGTACGATAATATTCGGACACCGTAAGTGTTGCGGAGGGTATCGGGTACATATCGGATCACTAGAAGGGGTTTCGGGCACCCCCGGCAAAAGATATGGGCCTTATGGGCCAAGAGGGGAAACACACCAGCCACAAGGGACTGGTGCACCCCCCATATGGGCCATCCAAAGAGGAGAAGGAAAGAGGGGAAGGGAAAAAGGAAAAGTAGGAAGTACTACTTCCTTCTTCCCCCTTTGCTTCCCCTCTGGCAATTTATGGAAGGGTGGGGGCGCCACTTGGGAAAAACCCCAAGAAGGATTCGGATCCTACTTAGGGCGGTCCACGGCGGCCTCCCTCTCCCTCCCACCTATATATAGGAGGAGGGGGGGGGGGTGCCTAGCACACCCAGACATTATCTTAGCTGTGTGCGGCGCCCCCCTCCATAGTTTATGCCTTGGGTCATATCTTCGTAGTGCTTAGGCTAAGCCCTGCACAGTTCACTTCACCATCATCGTCACCACGCCGTCGTGCTGACGGAACTCTTCTACTACCTCGACAACTTGCTAGATCAAGAAGGTGAGGGACGGCACCGAGTTGAACGTGTGCAAAACACGGAGGTGTCGTGCGTTCGGTACTTGGTCGGTTGAAGCGCAAAGAAGTTCGACTGCATCAACCGCCTTGAGAAATGCTTCCACTTACGGTCTACGAGGGTAGGTAGACACACTCTCCCCCTCATTGCTATGCATCTCCTAGATAGATCTTGCGTGAGCGTAGGAAAATTTTAAATTTCATGCTACGTTCCCCCAACAGCGGCATCCGAGCCAGGTCTATGCGTAAATGATATGCACGAGTAGAACACAAAGAGTTGTGGGCGGTGATCATCATACTGCTTACTGAAAGTGCAACTAATCCCCGGGTGGTTTTGATAATTAATAACAACATATATATCATTGAACTAATAGTTTCTTGAGAATCATTTCAGAAAGTTCAGTGATATGGGTATGGCAAGGACTGAAGAAGTGGACCCCTCAAAATGCTAAGGCTAGCATTGGCAAAAGCTCAAGACTCCATTTTTGGTTTAGTGATCCAAGATCACATTGAGTCCATAGGAAAGCCAATACTATTAAAGGGGATGAGGTTATGATGATGATCTGGTTGCTCGAGTGCTTAGTGATACATCTCCTAAACTATCGGCAACTTTCACCGCCATATACACTCATAAGTAATCTCGGTCCCACCGATATTCCAAACTCAGTCACACCGAGATGAACCACCTCACCACGAGCCAAACCCTAGAAATCTCGGATTTTCCGATTCTGAACTCGGTCTCACGAAACTTGAGTTGCCAAGCTTCAGAACCTACATCATCAAATCGGTGTCACCGAGATGATAAAGTCGGTCCCACCGAGATTGGCAAGCTCTTGTCTTTGCACGAATCGGACTAATCGAGTTTGTATTTTCGGTCCCACGAAAATCCCAACGTTCACATGATTTGAACTTTCGGTCTCACCGAGTTGTCAACTTCGGTCCCACCGAGATTGGTCAAATGTGTGTAACGGTTGGATTTTGTGTGGAGGCTATAAATACCCTCCACCCCCTCTTCACTGTAGAGAGAGCCATCGAAAGAACTACCACTCCTACCTTACATTTCGAGAAGAGAACTACCTACCCTTGTGTTGAGATCAAGTTGCTCCACTCCCACCATATGAAGCTTGATCTCTAGCCTTCCCAAGTTGCTTTCCACTCAATCCTTTCTTCCACCACAGCCAAATCACTGAGAAGAGTTGAGTGTTGGGGAGATTATCATTTGAAGCACAAGAGCAAGGAGTTCATCATCATCAACACCATCTATTACCTTTTGGAGGGTGGTGCCTCCTAGATTGGTTAGGTGTCGCTTGGGATCCTCCGTCGAGATGTGGAGTTGAACCAAGAAGTTTGTAAGGGCAAGGAGATCGCCTACTTCGTGAAGATCTACCCCGAGTAAGGCTAGCCCTCCGTGGGCGTAGGCCATGATGGCATAGACAAGGTTGCTTCTTCGTGGACCCTTCGTGGGTGGAGCCCTCCGTGGACTCTCGCAGCCGTTACCCTCCGTGGGTTTAAGTCTCCATCAACGTGGAAGTACGATAGCACCACCTATCGGAACCACGAGAAAAATCACCGCGTCTCCAAAATTGCGTTTGCTCTTCTCCACCTCTCTTTACTACATGTGCAATTTACTTTCCGCTGCCTATACTCTAGAATTGCATGTGTAGGGTGATGCTTGACTTGATCATCATTGTGAATCTGCCAAAAACTTGTCTTTGTCAAAAGGCATAATTTTTATATTGTCAAGTAGTCTAATCACCCCCCCTCTAGACATACTTTCGATCCTACAAGTGGTATCAGAGCTTTGGTCTCCATTGTATTGGTTTCCATTGCATTGGACTCCATAAGCTTGGTTTCACAACCTAGGAGAGTATGGCGTCTAGTGAGGGTAACTTTCGTAGAGGTCCTTACTTCGATGGTACAAACTTTGCTAGTTGGAAGCATAAGAAAAATTCTTCATCTAGTAGTAACAATAACCATGCTAAATCCAATGTTGTTGCTTCTAGTAGTTCTCTTGATTCCACTAACAATGTTTCAAGCCAAGTTACACTTGAGCAAGAAAATAGTTTATTGAAAGGGATTATAGAGAAAGGTGTCTACAAGAGCCTTGCCGGAAGCAAGAACTTTGAGGAAATTGTTCGCAAGCAAGGAAGGCACCGGAAGAATCAAGGAATTGGTTTTGAGCGAAAGTTCAACGCCGAGGGTGTTGAACGGGAAGAAGGTCAATATCCTACTCCACAGTTTATTCCTCAAAAGGAGAAGTACGATCCTACTTCTTCCAATGTGGAACAAGCTCAAGATGATATTCCACCACAAGACCACAAGCTGAAAGGCAAGGACAAGCTTCAAGAGAAGATTGATGCATTTGTTGAAGCACCTAAAGCCATGGTCAAGTGGGTTCCCAAGGAAACGTCAAGTTCTACTTCGTCAAGCTCAATTACAACCCCAAGGATTCCCATCAAGATGATGTGGATCCCAAAGAAGAAGAACTAGAAAGTTCTTGAGGGTGACTCCGCCAACATACTTCACTCACATTCATTTTGGCAAAAACTTGTGCAATCAACTTCCACATCTTGCACTAGTTCATGGAGTCACAAACCCTCTTGTTGGTAAGTCAAGGGACAAGGTAATCATTGCTTTCATGGACATCATCTATTGTGTACTTCAATCTATGTCCATGGATATCCTTGTTTGTTCCTTGTGGGACTAACCCATGTAGGTATTGAAAGTGCCCGAATCCAAAGGATTGCTCCCAACTCTTGATGATCTTCATCAACATTGAGCATCCACATCTTCAACATCTACATGAAGTCTTCTACGACAACCCAAGGTTAGTTTGACCCTTTAAAAGGGGTTCTCACATCTAGGGGGAGCTTCGCTCTAAAAGAATTGAGCTAAAGCATCTTCAAATGATGTGAACACATCAATGCTTTATGTAAAAGTGGTAACCCCACTTGTGCTTAAACAATGAGTATGACCTATGATCAAATGTTCTCATTTGGCTCCTAAGTCAATATACTCATATAAAGATGACCTAGTCATCGACAAATTGTGTGTTAGTTGCTAGAGTTGTGATTGTGCATGTTTGACACATATTTCATTTGCTATCTTATTGTGTGAGCATGTCGGATGCATGATTTTATCCATTCGAGGACATCCATTTGTTGTTATGGTTGTTTTGATTTTTCTGACCAAATGGATGGACAAGAATGCCTAAGTACCTCCCCTAGCTATCTATGCTTTCTTGTCTCAAATTCCATTCATGCTTACATCACAAACTTTGAACAAGTCATTTTGGACCCTCCGAGTGAGGAGCACTTTCGAGCCACCGATCCGTCAAAGGCTAACTTCCAAAACCTTCTAAGTGATTTCGGTCGACCAACTCACTCAAACTCGGTCGAACCGAAAGCATTTAGACGATCTAGGTTTTCACCTCGGTGAAACCGAGTTGTGATTTTCGGCGTGACGAAGTGCATAACCCAAAGAGTTATCCATCTCGGTGCCACCGAGTTTTACAACTCGGTCCCACTGACAGCAAAAGGGTATATATACTCCAAGGGCCGCGCGCGTTGATTTCTCCTTCAAACGCTTCGCCCCCACACCCCTTGCTGCCGTCGCCTTGGTCTCCGGATCGTCACCGTCGTCGCGTGTGCACCCTCGCCTCAGGTCTCCGTCGCCGTCAACGGACATCTTCTCCGCGCCGTTGCCGCCGTAGAAAAACTCCACCAAGTTAGGGTGAGTTTTGATCCCACTCGTGCTCCCATCTCCGATTCAATGCACGTTTGGTTTGCCTATAATCTTGCCACGATTGAAATCTTCCTGTACACCAGATTAGTTCTTCTGAACGAAATTCAAGTAAAAGTTTTAGGGTTAGGTTTCCGCCGAACACATCTCGGTGAGACCGATTTTAGATTTTCGGTAAGACCGATTTGGCCTATGGCCATTGCTTCGCACCCTTCGTCCAACCGAAGTTGTGCAAATCGGTGTGACCGAAATGGCAATCTGTGAAACCCTAGTGTTTTCGGCAGATCGAAACCCACTTCGTCCAACCGAAAGTGGTGTGAAAGCTTCGTTTGAACACTTGGATTCACCGAATTTTAAACTCGGTCGACCGAAATGTCTTCTGTGAAAACCTAATACTAGAATTTGAACTCATTTGTTTGCAAAAACTTCGCAGTTTGTGATAACTCTTCTTCTCTGCCTACACCTTATCTATTCACGGTTGTCGGCCATGTCGATGCCAAGTGATCAAAACAGTCGAGTCACCTATAGCAGATATTCGAGGCGGGCACTAGTCCCGATCCCAAGACTCATCGATGATGGTGAGAGGAGTACACCAAGTGGTTTGCCTCCTGCAGCCACCAGGGCGAAAGAAGAGGAACTCAGATGATGAAGACTCAGATTTTGTCGTTGAGGAAGAGGTCACCTCAAAGCCCAAGAGGAAAGTTGTTGCCAAAGAGCCACAAGGTCGACAAACTAAGAAGGGCACCGAAAAGTCAAGCAGTCCACTTGTTGCTAAGAAGCTGAATTTGGAAGAAGCTGCAAGCAAAGTGAAGAAAACTTCAAGAGAAAGAGGTTAGTGCATGATGATGCAGCGAGAAGAAGATGAGGATGAGGAAGCACCCCAGCCTCCTCGAAGCCTAAGCTCATGGGTGATGCCATCGGTGGAGCCACTTCAAAGCCCAAGCAATCTGCTCCGATCCAAGGCAGCTCCAAGAAAGCTTCTTGCCAAGCCCAAGAAGACAGATTAGGAACATTCCAAGATCTGAAAAGAACAAAGATGATGTGCCACCAGTGTGTCCGATGATGAAGCACCGTTTTCTTTGAAACTTCGTCGAAACTGCCATTACATAATGATGCTCATCCTCAAGCCGAGAATATGAAGGAAAGGAAAGATAGAGGTCTCGGGCTATGGAGACAATCGACCCATATGCCGTGAGGAGAAGAACTGCTGTTGATCCCAGATTTCACACCGAGAGCAGCAGGACTTCTATGAGACTGTCTTGATGGATAAGAAGCCCATAGTCGCAGACACGAATCGTTATTTGGAAGTACATTGACAATGAAGAGCACAGAGACTTCTTTCCACATGTGCATGAAAGTTTCACTTGCATGTGGTGTTGCAGACTTTGTAGGTCGAAGTTGACAAATTGGAGCGATGAGATGATTATGCAATTCTATGCCACGACTCATTTCTATCCGGATGGAAAGATTACGGATGATGAAGGTCAAAGATTTTCTTCATCTGTTGAAGAATGGGCAGAACTTCAATGCTCCAAAGCAAAGAGAGGATGATATTGATGTATATGGTATTCCAAAGAAGAACCATGAATCTATGAAGAATATGTACAAAGAGGTTCGACAAAGGATTTGGGAATCTGGAAGCTCGGCTCGATGTACTATCTCGAGCAGGCCTACCTACCACTAATACTATTACGAGGCATACCTTGATGCCCAAGTCCGAGATCATCGCATGATCGGAGGATACTCTATCAACATGCTGCACATACTTGATGAGAAAGCACCTTTCAAGGTGATGGACTTGATGGTAGAAACCATTAAGAGGATTGCAATGACGAGAAAAGGTCGTGTGGATTTGCCCATGATTCAGATGCTTATCAATGCCAAGTTTGGCACGGGCACATTCTTGTTGGATAGAGAACACTTACCACTGCAGCCCGAGCATGAGGACAATGTTGTTGTGATGGATGAGGAGGATCCAACATCTGTTGAAGGTCAAGCCAAGATTGAAGATGCCAAGAAAGCCAAAGCTGACAAGGAAGCAGCAGCAGCAGCTAAACCAAAGAGTGTCGGAGAGCAGCTCCTTGAAGCTACCCAAAGGATTGAACAACGCCTGCCAGCATTATGCAGTCTCGGAGAGAGCCTAGAGAGGATTGTTGAAGACAAGATCCACGCTCTGGATGTGAAGTGGATCAAGTGCAAGTAATCATCAACAAGCTTGAGGCGACATTGAGGAAGCAAAGAGGAGAAGGAAGAGCTTATCGTGAGATGCAGGATGACTTAGTCCAGATGCTTATCAACAGATCGCTCCGGTTCCCACAGGACCCCAATCAGCTGCTATTCCAAAGGATCGACACCGGACTACAACTTCAAAGACCTCCACAGTTCCATCGGTTGCTCTAGCTCCGGCTCCAGTGACCACTCCTCCAAAGAGACATCACCAAGTCTTCGCCGATGCTGCCATATCAACTCCAACATCAACCCAGACGGGAGCCGCCAGCAGAGTCCCTAGTGATGCTTAGCTCTATGCCTTTTCGAACTTTTTGGTAACTTGTTGCCAAAGGGGGAGAAAATTGTATAGATCATAGGACTTCGAGAGAGAGAGTGCTGTTGTTTTTGCGCTTTTGCTCTTTCGTTCATTTGCGGTTTCCTTGAGATACTTTTGGTTTTCGAGATATTCAGTGTGTTTGATACTACGTTTGATCCTACCTTAATGAGTGCTTGGTCGTACTATGCTTTAATATGTGCTTAATGCTTATCATATGCTATTCCTATCTTGTATGACCATTTACTCATGTCTTGGTGATTGGGTGCATGCTATTCATTCTTATCATTTTGTGCGCTCCACCAAGATGTATGTGACATGGAAGAGTGACCCATGATCCTAATCGATTGTGCATTTGCATTCAAACGCAAATCTTAAATAATGCACAAATTTAGGGGGAGCTCTTACTTATCACATACTTCTCAAAGCGACGATATTATTCATTGATTATATCCTTTGTCGAAGCTTTGATCTATATGTTGTCATCAATTACCAAAAGGGGAGATTGAAAGTGCAACTAATCCCGGGTGGTTTTGGTAATTAATAACAACATATATATCATTGAACTAATAGTTTCTTGAGAATCATTTGAGAAAGTTCAATGATATGGGTATGGCAAGGACTGAAGAAGTGGACCCCTCAAAATGCTAAGGCTAGCATTGGCAAAAGCTCAAGACTCCATTTTGGTTTAGTGATCCAAGATCACATTGAGTCCATAGGAAAGCCAATACTATTAAAAGGGATGAGGTTATGATGATGATCTGGTTGCTCAAAGTGCTTAGTGATACATCTCCTAAACTATCAAGAACTTTCACCGCCATATACACTCATAAGTAATCTCGGTCCCACCGATATTCCAAACTCAGTCACACCGAGATGAACCACCTCAGCCACAGAGCCAAACCCTAGAAATCTCGGATTTTCCGATTCTGAACTCGGTCTCACGAAACTTGAGTTGCCAAGCTTCAGAACCTTCATCATCAAATCGGTGTCACCGAGATGATAAAGTCAGTCCCACCGAGATTGGCAAGCTCTTGTCTTTGCACGAATCGGACTAACCGAGTTTGTATTTCCGGTTCCACCGAAAATCCCAACGTTCACATGATTTGAACTTTCGGTCTCACCGAGTTGTCAACTTCGGTCCCACCGAGATTGGTCAAATGTGTGTAACGGTTGGATTTTGTGTGGAGGCTATAAATACCCCTCCACCCCCTCTTCACTCGTAGAGAGAGCCATCATAAAGAACTACCACTCCTACCTTACATTTCTGAGAAGAGAACTACCTACCCTTGTGTTGAGATCAAGTTGCTCCACTCCCACCATATGAAGCTTGATCTCTAGCCTTCCCGAGTTGCTTTCCACTCAATCCTTTCTTCCACCACAGCCAAATCAGTGAGAAGAGTTGAGTGTTGGGGAGATTATCATTTGAAGCACAAGAGCAAGGAGTTCATCATCATCAACACCATCTATTACCTTTTGGAGGGTGGTGCCTCCTAGATTGGTTAGGTGTCGCTTGGGATCCTCCGTCGAGATGTGGAGTTGAACCAAGAAGTTTGTAAGGGCAAGGAGATCGCCTACTTCGTGAAGATCTACCCCGAGTAAGGCTAGCCCTCCGTGGGCGTGAGCCATGATGGCATAGACAAGGTTGCTTCTTCGTGGACCCTTCGTGGGTGGAGCCCTCCGTGGACTCTCGCAGCCGCTACCCTCCGTGGGTTGAAGTCTCCATCAGCGTGGAAGTGCGATAGCACCACCTATCGGAACCACGAGAAAAATCACCGCGTCTCCAAAATTGCGTTTGCTCTTCTCCACCTCTCTTTACTACATGTGCAATTTACTTTCCGCTGCCTATACTCTAGAATTGCATGTGTAGGGTGATGCTTGACTTGATCATCATTGTGAATCTGCCAAAAACTTGTCTTTGTCAAAAGGCATAATTTTTATGTTGTCAAGTAGTCTAATCACCCCCTCTAGACATACTTTCGATCCTACACTTACCACCAATGTCTTATTTTGATTCGGCGGAATTGTCGGATGAAGCGGCCCGGACCAACCTTACATGACCATGTTCATGAGACTAGTTCCACTGACAGACATGCAACTAGTTTTGCATAAAGGTGGCTGGCAGGTGTCTGTTTCTCCTACTTTAGTTGAATCGAATTTGACTGCGGCCGGTCCTTGTTGAAGGTCATAATAGCAAACTTGATAAATCACCGGTGTGGTTTTGTGCCGTAGATAAGAATGGTTCTTCCTAGAATCCCGCGGCAGCCATGTAAAACTTGACACAACAAAGTAGAGGACGTCTAACTTGTTTTTGCAGGGCATGTTGTGTTGTGATATGTGATACGTCTCCGTCGTATCTACTTTTCCAAACACTTCTGCCCTTGTTTTGGACTCTAGCTTGCATGATTTGAATGGAACTAACCCGGACTGACGCTGTTTTTGCAGAACTGCCATGGTGTTATTTTTGTGCAGAAATAAAAGTTCTCGGGATGACCTGAAACTCCACGAAGCAACTATTTGGAATTAATAAAAAATATTGGCAAAAGAACCAAGGCCAGGGGGCCCACACCCTGTCCTTGAGGATGGGGGCGCGCCCCCTGCCTCGTGGGTCCCCTGATGCTCCTCCGACCTCAACTCCAACTCTATATATTCACGTTCGCGGAGAAAAAAATAGAGAGAAGGATTCATCGCATTTTACGATACAGAGTCAGTGCCAAGCCCTAAACTCTCTCGGGAGGGCTGATCTGGAGTCCGTTCGAGGCTCCGGAGCGGGGAATCCGTCGCCGTCGTCATCATCAACCATCCTCCATCACCATTTTCATGATGCTCACCGCCGTGCATGAGTAATTCCATTGTAGGCTTGCTGGACAGTGATGGGTTGGATGAGATTTACCATGTAATCGAGTTAGTTTTCTTAGGGTTTGATCCCTAGTATCCACTATGTTCTGAGATTGATGTTGCTATGACTTTTCTATGCTTAATGCTTATCACTAGGGCCCGAGTGCCATGATTTCAGATCTGAACCTATTATGTTTTCATGAATATATGTGAGTCCTTGATCCTATCTTGCAAGTCTATAGTCACCTATTATGTGTTATGATCCGTTAACCCCGAAGTGACAGTAATCGGGATACTTACCGATGATGACCATAGTTTGAGGAGTTCATGTATTCACTAAGTGTTAATGCTTTGGTCTGGTACTCTATTAAAAGGAGGCCTTAATATCCCTTAGTTTCCAATAGGACCCCGCTGCCACGGGAGGGTAGGACAAAAGATGTCATGCAAGTTCTTTTCCATAAGCACGTATGACTATATTCGGAATACATGGCTACATTACATTGATGAATTGGAGCTAGTTCTGTGTCACCCTATGTTATAACTATTACATGAGGAATCGCATCCGACATAATTATCCATCACTGATCCAATGCCTACGAGCTTTTCACATATTGCTCTTTGCTTAGTTACTTTACCGTTGCCACTATTACAGTAACTACAAAACTGCTACTGTTACTTTTGCCACTATTATCGTTAGTTCTTACTTTGCTACTGAATACTTTGCTGCAGATACTAAGTTATCCAGGTGTGGTTAAATTGACAACTCAACTGCTAATACTTGAGAATATTCTTTGGCTCCCCTTGTGTCGAATCAATAAATTTGGGTTGAATATTCTACTCTCGAAAACTGTTGTGATCCCCTATACTTGTGGGTTATCAAGACTATTTTCTAGCGCTGTTGCCGGTGACCATAGCTCTATTCTTTGAGTCACTTGGGATTTATATCTGCTGATCACTATGAGGAACTTGAAAGACGAAAGAACTAAGATTTTCCCTCAACTGCGAGGGGAGGTAAGGAGCTGCCATCTAGCTCTGCACTTGATTCACCATCTGTTTTAAGTAAGCTTGTGACACCTAAACCTGCTTCTGCTATTAATTCTGATATGTCGCATGTTATTGATGATGCCACTTGTGCTATGCATGATACTTATGATGAAACTACTTCTATGCTTGATACTACTGTGCCATTAAGTGAATTTCTTGATGAGCAACTTGCTAGGGCTAGAGAGAATGAAATTATTGAAACTGATAATATTGATGAAAGTGATGATGAAGATTCTTCCCTAGATATGAATTACCTGTTGTGCTTGAGGGTTATGTTATGGATGAAGAAACTGCTAGAGATTTTCTTGCTTGCAACAATAGATCTGATCTTAAGAAATCATTAGCTAAGCTTAAAGAAAAGTCTCTAAATGCTAGAATGAAATATGATCCTGCTTTTGCTACTTCACCTATCTGTGTTACTGATAAGGATTATGATTTCTTTGTCGATCCTGAGAAAATTACTTTGGTTGAATCTAATCCTTTTTGTGGCTATGAATCTGAAACTGTTGTGGCACATCTTACTAAGTTAAATGATATAGCCACCCTATTCACTAATGATGAGAAAACTCGCTACTACTATATCCTTAAATTATTTCCGTTCTCATTAAAGGGTGATGCTAAAACTTGGTTTAATTCTCTAGATCCTGGTCGTGTGCGTAGTCCCCGGGATATAATTTATTACTTCTCTGCTAAATATTTCCCTGCTCATAAGAAACAAGTTGCTTTAAGGGAAATATATAATTTTGTGCAAATTGAAGAAGAGAGTCTCCCACAAGTTTGGGGGAGGCTTCTCCAATTACTTAATGCTTTGCCTGATCATCCTCTCAAGAAAAATGAAATACTTGATATCTTTTATAATGGACTAACCTATGCTTCCAGAGACCACCTGGATAGTTGTGCTGGTTGTGTTTTCAGGGAAAGAACTGTTGATCAAGCTGAATTGTTATTGAATAATATGTTGACTAATGAAAATAATTGGACACTCCCTAAACCAACTCTAAGCCAACACCAAAGAAAAAGGGTGTTCTATTTCTCAGTCCTGAAGATATGCAAGAGGCGAAGAAATCTATGAAAGAAAAAGGTGAAGATGTTAAGAATTTACCTCCTGTTGAAGAAATACATGGCCTTAATATACCACCTTTTGAAGAAATACATGGTCTTGATAACCTGACACAGGTAGTAAAGGTAAATTCTCTCTATAGATATGATAAAGTTGAAATCCCGTCTACTAAGTTTGCTAGCCAATGCTTGGATGAATTTAATGACTTTATGGCTAAACAAGAAAACTTCGATGCTTATGTTGGTAGACAATTGAACAGTAATGCTTATATGATCGGACACTTGAGTGATTATATGTCTAGAGTTAAGGGTGAACTTGAACTCATTAGTAAACATGCTTCTATGGTTACCACTCAAGTAGAACAAGTGCTTAAAGCTCAAAATGATTTGCTCAATGAATTAAATAGTAAGAATAATGATAATGCTGTAAGAGTTATGAGTAGAGGGGGTAAAATGACTCAAGAGCCTTTGTATCCTGAGGCCACCCTAAGAGAATTGAGCAAGATTCTCAGAGAACTAATGTTGATGCACCCAGTCCTTCTACAAAGAAGAAAAAGAAAAATGATAGGACTTTGCCTGCTTCTAGTGAACCTGTTATAGACACACCTGAGAATCCCAATGATATTTCTATTTCTGATGCTGAAACACAATCTGGTGATGAACATGAACCTAGTGATAATGTTAATGATAATGTTAATGTTGATGCTCAAGCTAGCAATAACAATGATGTAGAGATTGAACCTGCTGTTGATCTTGATAACCCACAATCAAAGAATCAATGTTATGAAAAGAGAGACTTTGTTGCTAGGAAGCACGGTAAAGAAAGAGAACCATGGGTTTAGAAACCCATGCCTTTTCCTCCTAAACCATCCAAGAAAAAGGATGATGAGGATTTTGAGCGCTTTGCTGAAATGATTAGACCTATCTTTTTGCGTATGCATTTGACTGATATGCTTAAAATGAATCCTTATGCTAAGTACATGAAAGATATTGTTACAAATAAAACAAAGATACCAGAAGCTGAAATTTCCACCATGCTTGCTAATTATACTTTTAAGGGTGGAATACCTAAGAAACTTGGAGATCCAGGAGTACCAACTATACCATGCTCCATTAAAAGAAACTACATTAAAACTGCTTTATGTGATCTTGGAGCCGGTGTTAGTGTTATGCCTCTCTTTTATATCATAGACTTGAATTAAATAAGTTGAAACCTACTGAAATATCTTTGCAAATGACCGATAAATCAACTGCTATACCTGTCGGTATTTGTCACGCCCAAGATGCGACCCTATCCTAAAGGAACTCGAAGGTCCCACCAAGGATAGAAGCGCATCTTGAAGACGCTTTTGCAAGGTGGATATCATAACATCAACATTACATAATAGTGGGGATACATCCGATACATACCATGTCACATGAATACAACAATACAACATACAAGAACAACATCCGTCTATGGATGAATCATAAACAGAAACTCAAACAATATCCACCCTGCTAGCCCAGGCTGCCGACCTGGAACCTATCCCCTGATCGAAGAAGCAGAAGGAGAAACTTCAAAACAAGCAACATCGCTCTCGCGTCATGATCATCGCATAACCTGTACCTGCAACTGTTGTTGTAGTAATCTGTGAGCCACGAGGACTCAGCAATCCCATTACCATGGGTATCAAGACTAGCAAAGCTTAATGGGAAAGGAAGGGGTAAAGTGGTGAGGTTGTAGAAGCGACTAAGCATGATATGGTGGCTAACATACGCAAATGAGAGCGAGAAGAGAAACAAAGGAACGGTCGTCAACTAGCAATGATCAAGAGGTGATCTTGAACTCCTACTTACGTCAGACATAACCCAGAAACCGTGTTCACTTCCCGGACTCCGCCGAAAAGAGACCATCACGGCTACACACACGGTTGATGCATTTTAATTCGGATCAGGTGTCAAGTTATCTACAACTGTACATTAACAAATTCCCATCTGCCACATAACCGCGGGCACGACTCTCGAAAGTTTATACCCTGCAGGGGTGTCCCAACTTAGCCCATGACAAGCTCTCGCGATCAACGAAGAATAGACCTTCTCCGGAAGACCCGATCGATCTCGGAATCCCGGTTTACAAGACATTTCGACAATGGTAAAACAAGACCAACAAAGCCGCCCGATCGCCGACAATCCCGATAGGAGCTGCACATATCTCGTTCTCGAGGCAACACGGATGAGACATCCTACGAGTAAAACCAGACCTCGAGTTGCCCCGAGGGGGCCCCGCAGTCTACTCGGTTCGGACCAGCACTTAGACAAGCACTGGCCCGGGGGGGCTAAAATAAAGATGACCCTCGAGAGAGCGACTCCCAAGGGAAAAAGTAGGTGGTGGTGAGGCAAATGGTAAAACCAAGGTTGGGCCTTGTTGGACAAGTTTTATTCAAAGCGAACTGTCAGGGGGGTCCCATAAATCACCCGACCGCGTTAGGAACGCAAAATCCGGGAACATAACACCGGTATGACGGAAACTAGGGCGGCAAGAGTGGAACAAAACACCAGGCATAAGGCCGAGCCTTCCACCCTTTACCAAATATATAGATGCATTAATAATATAAGAGATATTGTGATATCCCAACATAAACCCTATCCACCATGGAGAAATCTTCAACTTCACCTGCAACTACCAACGCTATAAGAGGGGCTGAGCAAAAGCGGTAACATAGCCAAACAACGGTTTGCATAGGAAAGGTGTCAAAGGTTAGAGGTTCATGGCAATATGGGATGGCTTGATAAACAGTAATAGGTAGCGCAAAGATAGCGATAGAACGAAGCAACTAGCATAGCAATGATAGTAGTGAGATCCAGGGTAGCGGTCATCTTGCATGAAATCCCGCAAGGAAGAAGAACAAGTCCATGAAGAAGATGAAGCCACGAAGATGAACCAAGCGTAGACGAACAAATCCTCACGATCGCAACGAAACAGGAACTATCGAGAAGAAGCACACAACATAGTAAACAAACCACACATGAATAAGACATGATGCACAACAAGCATGATGCATGACAAGGCTATATGAAGCTACTCATGGCAAGAGATGATGCAAACAAGAACAACACATCAAGGCAAGTTTAAATGAGACCGGGAACAACATATAACAATTCCGGTAAGTCCTCATATGCATATTTCGAAATTGGTCCAGAACTGAAGAAACCTTATGTTCAAGTAGTTAAACAGAAAGTTAAAGATCACCAAGATGATCTACACCAACTTCTATTCAAGTTACATATAAAGTTCATTAGATTTGGAGCTACGGCCTAGAAGATATGAGCAAAACAAGTTAAGCATGGCATCGATACAAAATGCATACAAACATCAAGCAAACACACCAAAACAAGGATGCAACATGATAATATGAAACTACATGCAAAATCAAGCAAGTTTCATATAGAGCACACTCAAAACGGAGCAACGGTTCAACACACGCACACTATACAAGTCATAACAACAATCTGTCCAAAACAGCAACTAGGCATATTGCAAGCATCAAAACAACATGCTACAGCACCCCAACATAATAACAAAAGGCATGGGCATGAAGTACTGGTAAAGCATAACAAAACATGAACACTGAGCTATCTCCAGGAACTACTAGAACATGCTCAAAAAGACATGATAAGATTGCAAATAATAACAGTTTCAGACTTTGCAGAAATAACATCAGGTTGCAATGTTTAGAGCTATCAAACAACATGTTACAGGAACATATCATGGCAAAAAAAGGCATGCATGAATCTACTAATTGCATAGATCAAAAGACCCTTACTGACCATGAGCCAAAAAGGCACAGAAAATATGATGGCACCCATGTAAACATGGCAAGTTATATGACAGATTCAAACATGGCAGGAACAACAATAAGTAGGCATGTTGGTGAGCTGGAACCACTCATCACAGAGCAATACATGGCATGGAAAGGCAACCAACAGTAATAAGACATGTTTGTGAAGCTAAGCATGGCAAGAGCAAGGTCATAGGATGCATGGAACACTAGCAAAACACATGGGAACTAGTGAACTTAATGTTAACAGGCTGATAGCAACATTATCAAGCAACTTTGGAGCAAGATATGAACAATCTACAGCAAGCTATAAATGCAACCAGGGGCATGGATGGATAGGGCATAACATGTAGATCAAAACATGTTTATAGAACACCTCCAGATTATGCACACAATGACTTGTAGGAGCAGGTTAACATAGCAACAAAATATAACAAAATCTGCCAGGAAAACAGCAACAGCAAGTGCACTACTTAACAAGCTCGATTCACTCACCACAAGTCATTGCATGACAAGATAAGCATAGCATCATCAATAAGACATGTTTATGTAACCAACCAAGGCAAGAACAAGTCCATAGCATGCAAGGATCAACTATAGCAACCTTGGCTAAATTGAATAACAAGTAAACAATCTGCCAGGAAACATTTGGAAGCAAAAGTAGAGCACCAAAATGACATGCTAGACTACTCCATAATTGCAAACAAGGGCATGAACGGATAGACAATAACCATATGTTCAAAACACCCTTACTGAAGTATCTAAAAATATGCATGGATCTCTCTGTAGCATCAAGTTTATATGGCATCAAAATAACAGCAGAACAGGGACTAAAATCAGCAATATCACGAAGCCTAGTTTGCATTCTTGTGCTAGTCACCACATTGATTACAAAAATACTTGGCATACACCCCTGGAAAGATGGCATGGCATAGATCAAAACACATGAAGACATCAACCTCATAGGATGCACACATCAATCATGGCAAAAATGACAAATGAGCAAGTTATAACAGTTTCAACAGATTAACATCAACATGCACTCTTCCAACAGCATTTCGGCCATCAAGATGAGCTCAAATGAAAATGATGCAATGGAATGAAATGAATTACTCGTCGAGACGTACAATTTGACATATTACACGCACAAAATGGAGCTACGGATGCAGAGATACGATGCGATGAACATGGCATGATTATATGAAAAACTGGGGACAGTCAAAATCTCACCCCGCGAAAAGTCAACCCGGGACGAGGAGATCCCGAGACGGAGCGGATCCGGGACGGGGCATGCGTTTGGATCGCGGGACGGGTGGATCTCGTCCACCCGCCCGGATCTGGCGACGAGGTGACGCCGACGAGGCTCGACGAAGCTCCGCTCGGCGCGAGGAGGACGGCGAGGGCGAGGCGGACTGAGGCGGGCGGCGGGCCGACGCGGGGCGGCGCGCCCACGGCGGAGGCGGCGGAAGCTGGTCGAGGCGGCGGCGGTCGACGCCGGCGGCGCCAGCGGGCGGCGGCGGAGGCGGGCGGCGACGCGCCGGTGGAGCGGGAGGCGGCCCGATCGAGAGGCCGGCGCCTCGGTGCCATGCGAGGCGGCGGCGGCGACCCGGCCGGAGGTGACGGAGCCGCGCGCCCGGCGAACGGCGGCGGAGCACGGCGCGAGGAGCGCTGCGAGGTCCGGCGCCAGGCAAAGCGAGCAGACGCGGACGGGCTGCGGGGGGGAGGCCGGCCCGAGGCGGACGGGCGGCGGCGCGGCGGGCGGCGGGACGCCACGTGGCGGCCTCCGGTTGGCTGCGGCCGGCGGCGCGGACGTGTCCGGTGGCGGCGGAGGGCGATTTTGCTAGGGTTAGGGTAGAATGACCCGAAAATTTTGGGGGAGGTCTAGTTTTATAGGTAGAGAGAGCTAGGAGAGTCCAAATGAGGAGCGGTTTTCAGCCACGCGATCATGATCGAACGATCGAGAGGATGGAGGAGAGTTTGCTGGGTTTTGGGCCACTTTGGAAGGGGTGTTGGGCTGCAACTCAAAGTGGGCTTTACGGTTACCCGGTTAACCGTTGGAGTACCAAACGACCTCCAAATGGCACGAAACTTAACAGGCGGTCTACCGGTGCTACACCAAGGCCGCTTGGCAAACCTCGGTCCACTCCGAGAAAGTTTAACACCCGCACACAACGAGAGACGAAAAAGGGCGCCGGAGGACATAGGAGTGCCGGATTGCAAAAAGGGACAACGGGAAAAATTCTCGGATGCATGAGACGAACACGTATGCAAAACGAAATGCACATGATGATATGATATGAAGTGCAGATGATGACATGGCAAAGTGCAAAACGCAAGCAAATGACATGGCAACGACGGCGAATAACTGGCAGACACCTGGCGCATCGAAACCCGGGGCGTTACAACACTCCTCCACTAACAAGAGATCTCGTCCCGAGATCTTAGGACCGAGACGGAAGGGAAAAGGGATGAGGTGAAACAAGAACTCAAGAGAAGAAGCAAAGAATCGAGAGCACTCGAGAAGAAGAGAGGAACGACGAGAATGATGAGAATCGAAAGCTCATGGAATCAGATAGACTATGAAGCCACTCATTCTAACCGGAGTGGTTAGAATGAGAAAAGAAACGGATAAGACTGAAAGGATTTAGGCAGCACTCCGGCTGAAAAAGGAAGGATTAGAACAAGAACTTGAGAGGATGGAATGACACTTGACGAACTCTTGCAGAAAGAATTAAATCATGAAGAACCACCATGAAGAACTCCGGTGACAAAAGGATGATGAGATAGAAGTGAAGGATGAAAGAATAAGATTAAAGCTTACGATGATTAGATGGAGGTTCCGACGAGATGGCCGAGGAAATTTGAACTCCAGAAAAAGAAAATATGAAACCACTTGGAATTAGAATTTATTCATCAAGAACAAACTCCGAAGGAAGGGATTACTCACTTGGATGAAATAAGAATAAGATTTATTGTATGCTTATCCTTCATCAAATTAATTTGATGACAATCAATGGATTTTGCATATTACTTATTCTTCTTGAAAAGGATTAAGGGAAATATGGCGCAAAACTTGAGAAGGTCTTCATGAATCACCGGTAGGATTGAAAAGAACGAATGGATTAATATGATAAACAAGGAAAAAGAATCTGAAAGAACCACCGTGAGAATTCAAAAATGACTGATGGAAGAGAATGTATCACCGGGAAGAATTAGAAGAACAAATAAGCTCGAGGGGATTTAGATGCAAAAGAACAGGAAGAACTCGAGCTGAAAATGATTTGAAATCGATCTTGGAAAGGCATCTGACTGATGAAATTCATTCTTACGTCAAACTCCAAAAGAATTTGAGAATAGCTCCGGTATAATTAGAAGATTTAGGTAAGATCCTGGGAAAAGACCTGTGGGTTAGGGCCCACTGAAGAGAAAAGCACCATTGGAAAGGACTGTTGAATAGATAGATGATGCACCGGAATAATGAAATATTTGAATGAGGTGACAACCTCGAATTAATTTGAACACAGACGAATCTCTTGAGATTGTCTTCCGAACCCCGGAATGATTGAATGGCGAGATGCAAATGAGCAGGGAAAACACTTGATCCGGGGAAAAGAATATGATCAACCCGAAAAAAAACTTGAATTGAGTCCACCGAAGAAGAAAAGAGATGAAGAATGTCCACCGAGACGAGAATTCACCGGTTGAAATGATTGACACAAGATTGAAGAGGCTCCACACGAATGAAATAGATGGTCGAAAGAGACTCAAACTCCGGGAAGAAGAAAGGGTGGGAGGGTGGGAAAAACAAAGGCAACTTGGAAGGGGAAAACGACGAATATCTTGAAGAGAAAAACACCGATTAAAATCATTGAGGAAAGAAAGCAAAGACTTTGCACGAGTAGGATGGATACTCGATTACAGACTCCGGTTCCGAGGAGAAAAAGGGTGGGTGGGTGGGAAAGAAAACAACTGAGGCTTGAACTTGGCAAAGATGAAGAGGCTCGAGTCAACTTGACGAGAAATGCACCGGATGAAAGATGATGGACAACGATCGGAAAGCCAACCACGTGATCCTAAAGAAAAATTTGAATGGGAAGAGTAGTAGTTCAAAACACCTACGTCAAGATTTCTCACCAAAGCGATGAAGGGGCAGAGGAGTAAAAAGAATTCCTACTCTCCGATATAACTAGACTCCGAAAACAGTTTTTTCTAGACTCAACAACGGCCAAACTACACGATAAATCAAGGGGGGCTCCTAGGGTCGGTCGAGGCTCTGATACCAACTTGTCACGCCCAAGATGCGACCCTATCCTAAAGGAACTCGAAGGTCCCACCAAGGATAGAAGCGCATCTTGAAGACGCTTTTGCAAGGTGGATATCATTACATCAACATTACATAATAGTGGGGATACATCCGATACATACCATGTCACATGAATACAACAATACAACATACAAGAACAACATCCTTCTACGGATGAATCATAAACAGAAAGTCAAACAATATCCACCCTGCTAGCCCAGGCTGCCGACCTGGAACCTATCCCCTGATCGAAGAAGCAGAAGAAGAAACTTCAAAACAAGCAACATCGCTCTCGCGTCATGATCACCGCATAACCTGTACCTGCAACTGTTGTTGTAGTAATCTGCGAGCCACGAGGACTCAGCAATCCCATTACCATGGGTATCAAGACTAGCAAAGCTTAATGGGAAAGGAAGGGGTAAAGTGGTGAGGTTGCAGCAGCGACTAAGCATGATATGGTGGCTAACATACGCAAATGAGAGCGAGAAGAGAAACAAAGGAACGGTCGTCAACTACCAATGATCAAGAGGTGATCCTGAACTCCTACTTACGTCAGACATAACCCAGAAACCGTGTTCACTTCCCGGACTCCGCCGAAAAGAGACCATCACGGCTACACACACGGTTGATGCATTTTAATTCGGATCAGGTGTCAAGTTATCTACAACCGGACATTAACAAATTCCCGTCTGCCACATAACCGCGGGCACGGCTCTCGAAAGTTTATACCCTGCAGGGGTGTCCCAACTTAGCCCATGACAAGCTCTCGCATCAACGAAGGAATAAACCTTCTCCCAGGAAGACCCGATCAGTCTCGGAATCCCGGTTTACAAGACATTTCGACAATGGTAAAACAAGACCAGCAAAGCCGCCCGATGCACCGACAATCCCGATAGGAGCTGCACATATCTCGTTCTCAGGGCAACACCGGATGAGACATCCTACGAGTAAAACCAGACCTCGAGTTTCCCGAGGGGCCCCAGGATCTACTCGGTTCGGACCAGCACTTAGACAAGCAACGCCCGGGGGCTAAAATAAACATGACCCTCGAGAGAGCGACTCCCAAGGGAAAAAAGTAGGTGGTGGTGAGGCAAATGGTAAAACCAAGGTTGGGCCTTGCTGGACAAGTTTTATTCAAAGCGAACTGTCAGGGGGGTCCCATAAATCACCCGACCGCGTTAGGAACGCAAAATCCGGGAACATAACACCGGTATGACGGAAACTAGGGCGGCAAGAGTGGAACAAAACACCAGGCATAAGGCCGAGCCTTCCACCCTTTACCAAATATATAGATGCATTAATAATATAAGAGATATTGTGATATCCCAACATAAACCCTGTCCACCATGGAGAAATCTTCAACTTCACCTGCAACTAGCAACGCTATAAGAGGGGTTGAGCAAAAGCGGTAACATAGCCAAACAACGGTTTGCATAGGAAAGGTGTCAAAGGTTAGAGGTTCATGGCAATATGGGATGGCTTGATAAACAGGTAATAGGTAGCGCAACATAGCGATAGAACGAAGCAACTAGCATAGCAATGATAGTAGTGAGATCCAGGGTAGCGGTCATCTTGCATGAAATCCCGCAAGGAAGAAGAACGAGTCCATGAAGAAGATGAAGCCACGAAGATGAACCAAGCGTAGACAAACGAATCCTCACGATCGCAACGAAACAGGAACTATCGAGAAGAAGCACACAACATAGTAAACAGACCACACATGAACAAGACATGATGCACAACAAGCATGATGCATGACAAGGCTACATGAAGCTACTCATGGCAAGAGATGATGCAAACAAGAACAACACATCAAGGCAAGTTTAAATGAGGCCGGGAACAACATATAACAATTCCGGTAAGTCCTCATATGCATATTTCGAAATTGGTACAGAACTGAAGAAACCTTATGTTCAAGTAGTTAAACAGCAAGTTAAAGATCACCAAGATGATCTACACGAAATTCTAGTCAAGTTACATATAAAGTTCATTAGATTTGGAGCTACGACCTAGAAGATATGAGCAAAACAAGTTAAGCATGGCATCGATACAAAATGCATACAAACATCAAGCAAACACACCAAAACAAGGATGCAACATGACAATATGAAACTACATGCAAAATCAAGCAAGTTTCATATAGAGCACACTCAAAACGGAGCAACGGTTCAACACACGCACACTATACAAGTCATAACAACAATCTGTCCAAAACAGCAACTAGGCATATTGCAAGCATCAAAACAACATGCTACAGCACCCCAACATAATAACAAAAGGCATGGGCATGAAGTACTGGTAAAGCATAACAAAACATGAACACTGAGCTATCTCCAGGAACTACTAGAACATGCTCAAAAAGACATGATAATATTGCAAATAATAACAGTTTCAGACTTTGCAGAAATAACATCAGGTTGCAATGTTTAGAGCTATCAAACAACATGTTACAGGAACATATCATGGCAAACAAAGGCATGTCATGAATCTACTAATTGCATAGATCAAAAGACCCTTACTGACCATGAGCCAAAAAGGCACAGAAAATATGATGGCACCCATGCAAACATGGCAAGTTATATGACAGATTCAAACATGGCAGGAACAACAATAAGTAGGCATGTTGGTGAGCTTGAACCAATCACCACAGAGCAATACATGGCATGGCAAGGCAACCAACAGTAATAAGACATGTTTGTGAAGCTAAGCATGGCAAGAGCAAGGTCATAGGATGCATGGAACACTAGCAAAACACATGGGAACTAGTGAACTTAATGTTAACAGGCTGATAGCAACATTATCAAGCAACTTTGGAGCAAGATATGAACAATCTACAGCAAGCTATAAATGCAACCAGGGGCATGGATGGATAGGGCATAACATGTAGATCAAAACATGTTTATAGAAAACCTCCAGATTATGCACACAATGACTTGTAGGAGCAGGTTAACATAGCAACAAAATATAACAAAATCTGCCAGGAAAACAGCAACAGCAAGTACACTACTTAACAAGCTCGATTCACTCACCACAAGTCATTGCATGACAAGATAATCATGGCATCAACAAGAAGACATGTTTATGTAACCAACCAAGGCAAGAACAAGTCCATAGCATGCAAGGATCAACTATAGCAACCTTGGCTAAATTGAATAACAAGTAAACAATCTGCCAGGAAACATTTGGAAGCAAAAGTAGAGCACCAAAATGACATGCTAGACTACTCCATAATTGCAAACAAGGGCATGAACGGATAGACAATAACCATATGTTCAAAACACCCTTACTGAAGTATCTAAAAATATGCATGGATCTCTCTGTAGCATCAAGTTTACATGGCATCAAAATAACAGCAGAACAGGGACTAAAATCAGCAATATCACGAAGCCTAGTTTGCATTCTTGTGCTAGTCACCACATTGATTACAAAAATACATGGCATACACCCCTGGAAAGATGGCATGGCATAGATCAAAACACATGAAGACGTCAACCTCATAGAATGCACACATCAATCATGGCAAAAATGACAAATGAGCAAGTTATAACAGTTTCAGCAGATTAACATCAACATGCACTCTTCCAACAGCATTTCGGCCATCAAGATGAGCTCAAATGAAAATGATGCAATTTAATGAAATGAAGTACTCATCGAGACGAACAATTTGACATATTACACGCACAAAATGGAGCTACGGATGCAGAGATACAATGCGATGAACATGGCATGATTATATGAAAAACTGGGGACTTAGTCAAAATCTCACCCCGCGAAAAGTCAACCCGGGACGAGGAGATCCCGGGACGGAGCGGATCCGGGACGGGGCATGCGTTTGGATCGCGGGATGGGTGGATCTCATCCACCCACCCGGATCTGGCGACGAGGCGACGCCGGCGAGGCTCCGGCGAGCTCCGGCTCCGGCCGGCGCGGAGGAGGACGGCGAGGGCGAGGCGGACTGAGGCGGGCGGCGCTGCCCACGGCGGAGGCGGCGGAAGCGAGGTCGTGGCGGCGGCGGGTCGGGACGCCGGCGAGGGCTCGCGGCGCCGGGCGAGGCGCCAGCCGGCGGCGGCGGAGGCGGGCGGCGACGCGCGTGGAGCGGGAGGCGGCTCGATGCGGAGGCGCTTGGCGCTGCTGCCTCGGTTGCCCATGAGGGGAGGCGGCGGCGACCCGGCTGGGAGGTGACGGAGCCGCGGCGCCCGGCGAACGGCGGCGAGCACGGCGCGAGGCGCTGCAGGCGAGGTCCGGCGACCACGGGCGGAGCGGACGCGGACGGGCCGCGGGGGGGGAGGCGGCCCGAGCGGACCGCCGGCGCGCGGGCGGCGGGGGACGCCAGTTGCTGCCTCCGGTTGGCTCTGCCGGCGGCGCGACGTGTCCGTCCGGCGAGTCTTGACGCGCGTCCGTGGCGGCGGAGGGCGATTTTGCTAGGGTTAGTGTAGAATGACCCGAAAATTTCGGGGGAGGTTTAGTTTTATAGGTAGAGGGAGCTAGGAGAGTCCAAATGAGGAGCGGTTTTCGGCCACGCGATCGTGATCGAACGACCGAGAGCATGGAGGGGAGTTTGTTGGGTTTTGGGCCACTTTGGAAGGGGTGTTGGGATGCAACTCAAAGAGGGCTTTACGGTTACCCGGTTAACCGTTGGAGTACCAAACGACCTCCAAATGGCACGAAACTTGACAGGCGGTCTACCGGTGCTATACCAAGGCCGCTTGGCAAACCTCGGTCCACTCCGAGAAAGTTTAACACCCGCACACAACGAGGGACGAAAAAGGGCGCCGGAGGACATAGGAGTGCCGGATTGCAAAAACGGACAACGGGAAAAATGCTCGGATGCATGAGACGAACATGTATGCAAAATGAAATGCACATGATGACATGATATGAAATGCAGATGATGACATGGCAAAGTGCAACATGCAAGCAAATGACATGGCAACGATGGCGAATAACTGGCAGACACCTGGCGCATTGAAACCCGGGGCGTTACAGTATTTGTGAGGATGTGCCTATTGTGGTTGCAAACGTTACTATCTTAACCGACTTTGTTATTCTTGATATTCCTGAGGACGATAGTATGTTGATTATCCTTGGTAGACCCTTTTTGAATACTGCAGGGGCTGTTATTGACTGCAACAAAGGCAATGTCACTTTTCATGTTAATGGTAATGGGCATACAATACATTTTCCGAGGAAACAATCTCAAGTTCACAGTATCAATTCTATTGGAAAAATTCCATCAATTATTATTGGAGGTTTTGAATTTCCTCTTCCTACTGTCAAGAAGAAATATGATATTCTTATTGTTGGGGAGATACGTATCCCCGTTGAGGTAACCTAGTGTTATTCGAAATTTCTCCGGTTTCATGCGACTCGGAATGAGTTTGTTAACAAGACTTGATCAACCTTGTTAGTGGATTCCTTTTGATGAGCATGAGATGGATGAAGTTAGAAAGCACAACCTTCTGTACCCTCCTTTTACTTTTTGTTATTTATATTACATAAAGCAAAAATAGTACTTTATGTCTGTTTTCTGAATTATCCTTGCAATAAAAAATACCCCAAAAATAAAATTTCTCCAAATGCCCTGAAAATGAAATATGATTTTTTTTCTAGAATATTTGAGAATATCTGTCACTGAGAACACAACAGAGGGGGCAAGCACCTGACCACGAGGGTCCAGGGCGCGCCCACCCCCCTGGGGCGCGCCCCCTGCCTCGTGGGCCCCTGGTGGCCCCCCTCCACTCATTCTGCACCCACACACTTCTTCTTCCTCCCAAAAAAATCACCAACCAGCTCAAGCATGAGTTCTAGCTCATCTTGCTTCCATTTTTCGATCTCCTTGCTCAAAGCTCCACTCACAACACTGTTTGGGAGATTGTTCTTTGGTATGTGACTCCTCCAATGGTCCAATTAGTTTTTGTTCTAGTGCTTTATTCATTGCAAAATTTTGCTGCTAAGGTGACCCTGTTCTTGAGCTTGCATGTCAAATTTATTTGGTCCCACGTAGTTCTAATGCATGATATAGTCTCTAGGCACTTGTGGGAGTAGTTGCTATCAATTTTGTTGAGTTCGGTTCACTTTTATTTTGAGTTACTAAAAATTTCAGAAATTTTTAGAAAATGATGAAGAGATTTTTGAGGGGCTCTTCGAGCCAAAGCTCGAAGGATAAACAAAATAAGGAGAATAAAAAGGCAAGTATAATCTCCCTTGCACCACGGAGGTTCGGCCGTGTGAATGGCCTTGTGATGAGTTCTTGAGAGCAGCTGGGATTCATGATGATTTTTACTCCTTGACTGATAATGCAGGCCTCACCGACTTCCTCCACGACCACCTCGATAAGTATCTCCTACTCACTAATACTTTCGTGCAAAAAATTTACTTTCATGCTAGGAAATCACCACCTTGAGTGGAGTTTCATTTATATGATGAGCAAAAGGAGATGTCACTATATGATTTTTGTGAGGTTTGCAAGATACCATTTGCGGGCAGCATAGAGGAACCACATTGTAATGGATGGATTTATTGATATGATTATTGTAGGGGAAACGAGGAAGGTTTCCGATGCAAGAATTACTAGCATACACTTTCCTGTTATACGTTACTTTGTATTTTTTGCTAGTAGATGCTTAATTGGTCATGGGAACTATGGAAACCTTAGTGCCCCTGATATTGTTATTTTGTGCCATGCTTTGTTTCATGATAGCACCTTTAGTTTGGGCGCTATTATTGCTGAACGATCAAGTCTGAACCGTACAAAGGGCCTGATACGTCTCCAACGTATCTATAATTTATGAAGCATTCATGCTATAATATTATCTATTTTGGATGTTTATGGGCTTTATTAAACACTTTTATATTATTTTTGGGACTAACGTATTAACCGGAGGCCCAACCCATACTGCTGTTTTCTTGCCTATTTCAGTGTTTCGAAGAAAAGGAATATCAAACGGAGTCCAAACGGAACGAAACCTTCGGGAGCGTGATTTTTGGAACGAATGTGATCCAGGAGACGTGGAGCTGAAGTCAGGGAAGCTTCAAGGAGGCCACGAGGCAGGGGGACGTACCCACCCCCTGGGCGTGCCCTCCACCCTCGTGGGCCCCTCGTGGCTCCCCTGGCCGAATTCTTTCGCCTATATAAGTCCATATACCCTAAAACCTTCGGAGGACACAATAGATCGGGAGTTCCGCCGCCGCAAGCCTCTATAGCCACAAAAACCTCTCGGGAGCCCGTTCCGGCACCCTGCCGGAGGGGGGATCCCTCTCCGGTGGCCATCTTCATCATCCTGGCGCTATCCATGATGAGGAGGGAGTTGTTCACCCTCGGGGATGAGGGTATGTACCAGTAGCTATGTGTTTGATCTCTCTCTCGTATTCTCTCTATGGCACAATCTTGATGTATCGCGAACTTTGCTATTATAGTTGGATCTTATGATGTTTCTCCCCCTCTACTCTCTTGTGATGAATTAAGTTTTCCTCTTGAAGTTATCTTATCGGATTGAGTCTTTAAGGATTTGAGAACACTTGATGTATGTCTTGCCGTGCTTATCTGTGGTGACAATGGGATATTCACGTGACCCACTTGATGTATGTTTTGGTGATCAACTTGCGGGTTCACCTTGTGAACTTATGCATACGGGTTGGCACACATTTTCGTCTTGACTCTCCGGTAGAAACTTTGGGGCACTCTTTGAAGTACTTTGTGTTGGTTGAATAGATGAATCTGAGGTTGTGTGATGCATATCGTATAATCATACCGACGGATACTTGAGGTGACAATGGAGTATCTAGGTGACATTAGGGTTTTGATTGATTTGTGTCTTAAGGTGTTATTCTAGTACGAACTCTATGATAGATTGAACGGAAAGAATAGCTTCGTGTTATTTTACTACGGACTCTTGAATAGATCGAGCAGAAAGGATAACTTTGAGGTGGTTCGTACCCTACCATAATGTCTTCGTTTGTTCTCCGCTATTAGTGGCTTTGGAGTGACTCTTTGTTGCATGTTGAGGGATACTTATATGATCCAGTTAGGTTATCATTGTTGAGAGAACTTGCACTAGTGAAAGTATGAACCCTAGGCCTTGTTTCCTAGCATTGCAATATCATTTGTGCTCACTTTTATCATTAGTTACCTTGCTGTTTTTATATTTTCAGATTACAAAAACCTATATCTACCATCCATATTGCACTTGTATCACCATCTCTTTGCCGAACTAGTGCACCTATACAATTTACCATTGTATTCGGTGTGTTGGGGACACAAGAGACTCTTTGTTATTTGGTTGCAGGGTTGTTTGAGAGAGACCATCTTCATCCTACGTCTCCCACGGATTGATAAACCTTAGGTCATCCACTTGAGGGAAATTTGCTACTGTCCTACAAACCTCTGCACTTGGAGGCCCAACAACGTCTACAAGAAGAAGGTTGTGTAGTAGACATCAAGCTCTTTTCTGGCGCCGTTGCCGGGGAGGTGAGTGCTTGAAGGTATATCTTTAGATCTTGCAATCAAATCTTTTTTGTTTCTTGTTTTATCACTAGTTTAGTCTATAGAAGAAAAACTACAAAAAAATGGATTTGAGTTTGTCTCATATGCTTCATCTTTTTAATATCTTTCGTAAGTATGATGAAAAAGAAAATTGTGCTCAAGTGTTAGAAGAAGAAGTATATAAAATGTTTGGTACTAAATCTTTGAATGATGATCATGATTGCAATGTTGTTAGTATGAACTCTTTGAATATCCATAGTACTAATGATGATTGCACTAGTTATGATGAAAATGTCTCCTATAAGCATGTCGATTTTTGTGGAGTACATTGGGTTTGCAAGTACACACCAAATAGGGGAAATAGATACTGCAAGAGGCATAAGCATTTAGAAACTAAATTGTTGCAAGAAAGTCTTGATGTTTGTGTTGAAAAACTCAATATTTTTCGAGATCCTTGTGAACTTTGCAATGAACATGGTCATTTAAATCTCCAATGCAAATTGTTTCATGATCGAATCGTGTCCAAAAGTTGTGATGACTTGATTTCCCTTGCACATCATAATGAACTTAGTTTGCTTTTGGGTTATGAAGAATTGAAACGTGCAACTAAGAATATTCCATAATTTGCCCTTAAGAGATCTCTTGATTTTGATCTAGAGAAGATTTATATGTATTGTGCGGTGAATTGCATTGAAAATCTTTATATTGCCAATTACATAAAAAAAGAAAGCAAATAGAAGATGAAGAGAATACTAATTAAAGGGAAGAGACTTCCCAATATCCTCCTATTATTTCTTATGATGAATCAGGTAACAAGGAGGAGCTTTCTATTCAACCAATCTCATCAATAAGGAGCTCAAAGAAGAAGGTTGAACCCACACATAATGTGAAGAAGAAAAAGAAAAGACGGAGCAACAAAGGTAAAAAGGTATCTCTCCCAAATGATGTTGCTCCTACTACTCATTGTGATGATGATAATTGCTATACTATTGGTGCTATCCATACTATTAATGATGAGAGTGATTATCCTTATGATATGAAAAGGCCCAAGCTTGGGGATGCTATGTTTGATGAGGATGACATATTTGAGAATATATTTGCTGAAATTAATGTTTGTCCCAAGCTTGGGGATGCTACGTTTAATGAAGATGATATTTTTAGCCTCCCAAGTTTTTGATATGCAAAGTTGTTATGATGATAGCATGCCTCTTACCTATGATGATTATATTGATGAAAGTGGGTTTGGAAGAGTGTCAACTTTAGGAAGTAATGATCCCATTATTTTGGAGGATGTTGAATCTTATTGTGATGAATATGAAAGTGGATTTGGAAGAGTGTCAACTTTATTTAGTGATGATTCCACTATCTTGGAAGAGGTTTCAATTGATTATGATGAGAACAAAGCCGCTACTTATGATGATTATTGTGATGAAACTTATGCGATAAAAAGTAGTGATGATTATATTTATAAAACTTTTCATGACTATGTTTATCCTTTTTCTAAACATTACTCTTTTAATGTGGAAACAATTTATAGTATTCAAGTCTCTTATGATACTCCCACTATTCCGAATGAGAAGAATTTTGCTTATGTGGAGAGTAGTAAATTTTCTATGCAAGTAGATCATGAAAAGAATGCTTTAGGTGCTGGTTATATTGTTGAATTAATTCATGATGCCACTAAAAATTATTATGAGGGAGGAACATATGCTTATAGGAATCACAGTAATATCAAGTTTCCTCTCTATGTGCTTAAAATCTTGAAGTTATGTTTCTTTTTTGCCTTCCTATGCTAGTTGATTATTGTTCCCATAAGTTGTTTGCTCACAAAATCCATATGCATAGGAAGTGTGTTAGGCTTAAATGTGCTAGTCATATGCTTCATGATGCTCCCGTTATGTTTCAATTCTTATCTTTTATGTGAGCATCATTGTCATCATCATGCCTAGCTAGAAATGCATTAAAGAAAAGCGCTTGTTGGGAGACAACCCAATATTTACCATTACTGTTTTTGTGTGTCCACATGATTATACTGCTGTATTAATCATGTTTTATAGCTTTTGTTTCAATAAAGTGCCAAGTAAGACCTTTAGGATAGCTTACGGTGATAGTTGTGTTGATCCTGCTGAAAATCAGAAACTTTTGCACCCAGTAAATTAGTTTGATAATTCACAGAAACGTGCTTATGATCTGATTCTTTTTGATCTGGATTGGTACACGAATTTCTTAGGACTTCCTAATTTGGTAGGATGTTTGGAGTTCCAGAAGTATACGTTTGATACAGATTACTACAGATTGTTCTGTTTTTAACAGATTCTGTTTTTCTATGTGTTGGTTGCTTATTTTGATGAATCTATGAGTAGTATCGGAAGGTATGAACCATAGAGAAGTTGGAATACAGTAGATATTACACCAATATGAATTTATAATGAGTTCACAACAGTACCTAAGTGGTGGTTTTATTTTCTTATACTAACGGAGCTTACAAGTTTTCTGTTGAGTTTTGTGTTGTGAAGTTTTCAAGTTTTGGGTAAAGATTCGATGGATTATGGAATAAGGAGTGGCAAGAGCCTAAGCTTGGGGATGCCCAAGTCACCCCAAGGCAATATTCAAGGACAACCAAGAGCCTAAGCTTGGGGATGCCCCGGTTGGCATCCCCTCTTTCGTCTTCGTTCATCGGTAACTTTACTTGGAGCTATATTTTTATTTACCACATGATATGTGTTTTGCTTGGAGCGTCATTTTATTTTGTTAGTATTTCCTTGCTGTTATTTATAATAATGTTTTGCATCTATATTTTTAATAAAAATGTCAAGGATATCCTTTACCATGCTTATTTTGCTAGTATACATGTTGCTGTTTGAAAACAGAAAGTTTACCGCTGTTGCAAAACATTCCCTGGAAAAGTTAGAATGTGATATAATGTTGAAACTTTTTGAATATTGAGATCTGATAAATCCTCTACAGTGTAGTATATTTCTCATAATTTTTGGAGTTAGGGAAGTATGATGAATCTTGCATTCTTTACAGACTGTACTGTTTTGGCAGATTGCTGTTATGTTTGCATTGTTTGCATATGTTTGCTTGTTTATGATTCTATTTGAGGATATGAGTATTAAATATGCAGAGGAATTTAGTATGCAATGTTGAATAATAATTTTAGTGATTTTTTACAGTAGAAAATGATAAGGTTTTGCATTGGTTTATACTAACTTACCACACGAGTTCTTGTTGAGTTTTGTGTGGATGAAGTTTTTGAGATTTAGGAAACCGAGATATAAAAGGAATTAAGGAGACACAAAAGTTCAAGCTTGGGGATGCCCAAGGCACCCCAAGATAATTTTTCAAGAAGTCTCAAGCATCTAAGCTTGGGGATGCCCCGGTAGGCATCCCACCTTTCTTCTTCAACAATTATCGGTTAGTATCGGTTGAGCCTAAGTTTTTGCTTCTTCACATGAGTTGTGCTATCCTTGCAATGTCATTTTATGTTGCTTTGCTTGCTGCTTGAATAAAGTACTTAAGATCTGAAATTCTTAAATAAGAGAGAGTCTTCACATAGTTACATAATTATTTAGCTACTCATTGATCTTCACTCATATCTTGTTGGAGTAGTTTGTCATTTACTCGTGTGCTTCACTTATATCCTATGAGTAAATGGTTGAATGAGTTGAATGTCATAAATCTGAAATTATAGATGTTTCATTTGCTTATCCCGCTGGGAGTAATGACTTCACATCTAAGAAGTAGAGGTTGTAAATTTATTGAAGGTTAGCAAGCATTGTATTGGTCATTTGAACAATTCATGAAAGAATATTGAAGGAAGAGAGATTTCACGTATAAATATACTATCTTAGACATCTTTTATAATTGTGAGCACTCATTAAGTATGACATGCTAAAGAGTTGATGTTGGACAAGGAAGAAAACATAATGGGTTATGTTTTCTCACATCTTAGTTAAAGTATATTGTCATGGATCATTCAAACATGTTGAGCTTGCCTTTCCCCCTCATGCTAGCCAAAATTCCTTGCACCAAGTAGAGATACTACTTGTGCTTCCAAACATCCTTAAACCCAGTTTTTGCCATGAGAGTCCACCATACCTACCTATGGATTGAGTAAGATCCTTCAAGTAAGTTGTCATGTTGCAAGCAATAAAAATTGCTCTCTAAATATGTATGACTTATTAGTGCAGAGAAAATAAGCTTTATACGATCGTGTGATATGGAAGTAATAAAAGCGATGGACTGCATAATAAAGGTTCATATCACAAGTGTCAATATAAAGTGACGTTCTTTTGCATTAATATTTTGTGCATCCAACCCTAAAAGCACATGACAACCTCTGATTCCCTCTGCGAAGGGCCTATCTTTTACCTTATGTCTTTTACTTTATGCAAGAGTCAAGGTGATCTTCACCTTTCCCTTTTTCATTTTATCCTTTGGCAAGCACCTCGTGTTGGAAAGATCCTGATATATATATCCAATTGGATGTAAGTTAGCATGAACTATTATTGTTGACATCACCCAAAGGTGAATACGTTGGGAGGCGAAATTATAAGCCCCTATCTTTCTTAGTGTCCGATTAAAACTCAATAACCATAAGTATTGCATGAGTGTTAGCAATTGTAGAAGACTATATGATAGTTGAGTATGTGGAGTTTGCTAAATCAAAGCTCTCACATAGACCCTTCCTGAAAATAAGATGAATTGTAATTTTTTGATGAATGAGAATGAAGTTTACTAGTTTTCAAGAAAGTTTATGGTCTATGCTTTAACATGTGAATAGCTTGTTACTTGATCTTGAGAAGTTTTATGAGATGAAATACTGTTATGACATATAATCATGCTAGAAAAGGTGATTGAAATTATCATTGATCAAACTTATGCACCTGCTAGCATTCACACTTCATAAATGTTTCTTTTATCATTTATCTACTCGAGGACGAGCAGGAATTAAGCTTGGGGATGCTCATACGTCTCTAACATATCTATAATTTATGAAGCATTCATGCTATAATATTATCTATTTTAGATGTTTATGGGCTTTATTAAACACTTTCATATTATTTTTGGGACTGACCTATTAACCGGACGCCCAACCCATATTGTTGTTTTCTTGCCTATTTCGGTGTTTCGAAGAAAAGGAATATCGAACGGAGTCCAAATGGAATGAAACCTTCGGGAGCGTGATTTTTGGAACGAACGTGATCCAGGAGACGTGGAGCTGAAGTCAGGGAAGCTTCAACGAGGCCACGAGGCAGGGGGGCACGCCCACCCCCTGGGCGTGCCCTCCACCCTCGTGGGCTCCTCGTGGCTCCCCTGACTGACTTCTTTCGCCTATATAAGTCCATATACCCTAAAACCTTCGAAGGACACAACAGATCGGGAGTTTCGCCGCCGCAAGGCTCTGTAGCCACCAAAAACCTCTCGGGAGCCTGTTCCGGCACCCTGCCGGAGGGGGGATCCCTCACCGGTGGCCATCTTCCTCGGTGCTATCCATGACGAGGAGGGAGTAGTTCACCCTCGGGGATGAGGGTATGTACCAGTAGCTATGTGTTTGATCTCTCTCTCTCTCGTGTTCTCTCTATGGCACGATCTTGATGTATCGCGAGCTTTGCTATTATAGTTGGATCTTATGATGTTTCTCCCCCTCTACTCTCTTTTGATGAATTGAGTTTTCCTCTTGAAGTTATCTTATCGAATTGAGTCTTTAAGGATTTGAGAACACTTGATGTATGTCTTGCCGTGATTATCTGTGGTGACAATGGGATATTCACGTGACCCACTTGATGTATGTTGTGGTGATCAACTTGCGGGTTCACCTTGTGAACTTATGCATAGGGGTTGGCACACGTTTTTGTCTTGACTCTCCGGTAGAAACTTTGGGGCACTCTTTGAAGTACTTTGTGTTGGTTGACTAGATGAATCTGAGATTGTGTGATGCATATTGTATAAGCATACCCACAGATACTTGAGGTGACAATGGAGTATCTAGGTGACATTAGGGTTTTGATTGATTTGTGTCTTAAGGTGTTATTCTAGTACGAACTCTATGATAGATTGAATAGAAAGAATAGCTTCGTGTTATTTTACTACGGACTCTTGAATAGATCGAGCAGAAAGGATAACTTTGAGGTGGTTTCGTACCCTACCATAATCTCTTCGTTTGTTCTCCACTACTAGTGGCTTTGGAGTGACTCTTTGTTGCATGTTGAGGGATACTTATATGATCCAGTTATGTTATTATTGTTGAGAGAACTTGCACTAGTGAAAGTATGAACCCTAGGCCTTGTTTCCTAGCATTGCAATATCGTTTGTGCTCACTTTTATCATTAGTTACCTTGCTGTTTTTATATTTTCATATTACAAAAACCTATATCTACCATCCATATTGCACTTGTATCACCATCTCTTCGCCGAACTAGTGCACATATACAATTTACCATTGTATTGGGTGTGTTGGGGACACAAGAGACTCTTTGTTAGTTGGTTGCAGGGTTGTTTGAGAGAGACCATCTTCATCCTATGCCTCCCACGGATTGATGAACCTTAGGTCATCCACTTGAGGGAAATTTGCTACTGTCCTACAAACCTCTGCACTTGGAGGCCCAACAACGTCTACAAGAAGAAGGTTGTGTAGTAAACATCAGGGCCCCATCTTTGGAGGCATCTTTGGTTCATGCCTTGCTAAACACTTTAGGATACCTATTAGGCATTATGAGAAAGAGGAAAAGGTGCTGCCCTCTATTTTTCTAGATTATAAGAGTATGGTAGCACATGAGTTTATTGTTAAAAATAATGAGATGGTGCTTAAGTATAATTTGAGATTTAATAAAAATCACAGTGAGACTATTATCTTGCAAGCACCCTCTTTGTTTGACATATCTGCAGGCACATACCTCATCTTGCTGGAGGCCGTTTATGCATACCGGAGCCAACTAGCTCCAGAGCCTGAGCCGGAACCACCACTTGACCCTTATCGACAGTCCTTTTATCAGTGGGATCGAGAGGAGATCGCCCGCCAGTGGCACTCAGACGACACTCCTCGGTACACCGCAGAGAGTAGCCTCGATCCATGGGCATAGACCAACTTAGGCCAACAGCCTAAGCTTGGGGGAGTACGTATTTCTCACCGACATTACATTCATGTTCACACACTCATGCTAGTTGTCGGTGCTCATACTTTTTCATTGTACTATCCATGCTAGTTTATTTCCTTTTCTCACTTTCTTCTTGTGTGTTTGATAAACCTTAAGAAAAAACCAAAAAAAATTAGTTATAGCTTTTAGCAAGTTTACTTTCCATGCTTGTAGTAGTGATTAAAAGAAAACCCAAAAAGATTTCTCGTTCTTCTTTTGCTTGTTGGGAGCTTCCCCGTGTAAATAGTTTTAGTTCTTTTCTTTTCTTTGGGGGTCGAGAGGAGAAGACCATGATTAAAATGTTTAGTGGCTCTCATATGCATTATTGTCGATTTAATCAAGAGCCCATATTACCTTGTCTTCTCCCTTTAATTGAATGCTTGCAGATTCCAGCTTACTCCAATGCATGTGCACTATTATTATTATCCACACCGTTAGGTCGTGCAAGTGAAAGGCAATAATGACAATATATGATGGACTGATTGAGATGAGAGAAGCTGGTATGAACTCTCTTGTTTTTGTAAATATGATTAGTTCATCATTCCTGATTCAGCCTATTATGAATAAACATGTTTGCAATGACAATTAGAGATTATAGTTGCTTATGCCATGCTTAATTAGCAAGGAGTTTATAATGGTTTACATTGCGTGCCAACATGCTATTAAATTGGTTGTGATGTGGTATGATAGGGTGGTATCCTCCTTTGAATGATTGGAGTGAGTTGACTTGGCACATGTTCACGCATGTAGTTGAAACAAAATCAACATAGCCTCTATGATATTTATGTTCATGGTGGATTATATCCTACTCATGCTTGCATTCAGTGTTGATTAATTTTAATGCATGTTCATGACTGTTGTCGCTCTCTAGTTGGTCGCTTCCTAGTCTTTTTCTAGCCTTGACTTGTACTAAGCGGGAATACTGCTTGTGCATCCAAAATCCATAAACCCCAAAGTTATTCCATATGAGTCCACCATACCTTCCTATATGCGGTATCTACCTGCCGTTCCAAGTAAATTTGTATGTGCCAAACTCTATGCCTTAAATTCTGTTTTGTATGCTCAAACAGCTCATGTATCAACTAGGGTTGTATATATCTTCCATGCTAGGTGGGTTATTCTCACGAGGAGTGGACTCCGCTCCTCACCCACGAGAAAATTGCTGGTCACCGGGATGCCCAGTCCCATGCTCAAATCAAATCAAAATAATTGCAAACAAAACTCACCCAGGATTGTTGTTAGTTGGAGGCACCCTTTGTTTCGGGCAAGCCATGGATTGATAATTGTTGGTGGAGGGGGAGTATAAACTTTACCATTCTGTTTGGGAACCTCCTATAATGTGTGTAGCATGGAAGATATCGAGATCTCTTGGTTGTTATGTTGACAATGAAAGTATACTGCTCAAAATATTATTTATCTCTATTTCAAAATCGAGCTCTGGCACCTCTAAAAATCCCTGCTTCCCTCTGCGAAGGGCCTATCTATTTACTTTTATGTTGAGTCATCATCCTCTTATTAAAAAGCACCAGTTGGAGAGCACCGCTGTCATTTGCATGCATTACCATTAATTTATATTGAGTATGACTATCATTGGATCTCTTTTACCATGAATTACAATGTTTAGTCAGTCCTTGATCTTCAGAGGTGTTCTGCATTTATGTTTTGCGGTCTCAGAAAGGGCTAGCAAGATACCATCTTGTTATATCATATTATGATTGTTTTGAGAAAGTGTTGTCATATGGGATTTATTATGATTGCTCGCTAGTTGATTATGCCATTGATATGAGTAAACATGAGACCTAAGTGTTATTGAGAATATGGTTAGTTCATAATCTTTGCTGAAAACTTGAATGTTGGCTTTACATATTTACACCAACAAGAGCAAAAGGAGTTTGTAAAAGTTTTTCTTTATCACTTTCAGTTTGTCAACTGAATTGCTTGAGGACAAGCAAAGGTTTAAGCTTGGGGGAGTTGATACGTCTCCGTCGTATCTACTTTTCCAAACACTTTTGCCCTTGTTTTGGACTCTAACTTGCATGATTTGAATGAAACTAACCCGGACTGACGTTGTTTTCAGCAGAACTACCATGGTGTTATTTTTGTGCAGAAATAAAAGTTCTCGGAATGACCTAAAACTCCACGAAGCAACTTTTTGGAATTAATAAAAAATATTGGCGAAAGAACCAAGGCCAGGGGGGCCCACACCCTGTCCGCGAGAGTGGGGGGCACGCCCTACCCCCCTGGGCGCGCCCCCTGCCTCATGGGCCCCCTGATGCTCCACCGACCTCAACTCCAACTCTATATATTCACGTTCGAGGAGAAAAAATCAGAGAGAAGGATAGATCGCATTTTACGATATGGAGCCACCGCCAAGCCCTAAACTCTCTCAAGATGGCTGATCTGGAGTCCGTTCGTGGCTACGAAGAGGGGAATCCGTCGCCGTTGTCATCATCAACCATCCTCCATCACCAATTTCATGATGTTCACCGCCATGCGTGAGTAATTCCATCGTAGGCTTGCTGGACAGTGATGGGTTGGATGAGATTTACCATGTAATCGAGTTAGTTTTGTTAGGGTTTGATCCCTAGTATCCACTATGTTCTAAGATTGATGTTGCTATGACTTTGTTATGCTTAATGCTTGTCACTAGGGCCCGAGTGCCATGATTTTAGATCTTAACCTATTATGTTTTCATGAATATATGTGAGTCCTTGATCCTATCTTGCAAGTCTATAGTCACCTATTATGTGTTATGATCCGTTAATCCCGAAGTGACAGTAATCGGGATACTTACCGGTGATGACCGTAGTTTGAGGAGTTCATGTATTCACTAAGTGTTAATGCTTTGGTCCGGTACTCTAAAAGGAGGCCTGAATATCCCTTAGTTTCCAGTAGGACCCAGCTGCCACGGGAGGTTAGGACAAAAGATGTCATGCAAGTTCTTCTCCATAAGCACGTATGCCTATATTCGGAATACATGCCTACATTACATTGATGAATTGGAGCTAGTTATGTGCCACCCTATGTTATAACTATTACATGAGGAATCGCATCCGACATAATTATCCATCATTGATCCAATGCCTACGAGATTTTCACATATTGCTCTTTGCTTAGTTACTTTACCGTTGTCACTGTTACAGTTACTACAAAACTGCTACTATTACTTTTGCCACTGTTACCGTTACTTCCATATTACTTTGCTACTAAATACTTTGCTACAGATACTAAGTTATCCAGGTGTGGTTGAATTGACAACTCAACTGCTAATACTTGAGAATATTCTTTGGCTCCCCTTGTGTCGAATCAATTAATTTGGGTTGAATACTCTACCCTCGAAAACTGTTGCGATCCCCTATACTTGTGGGTTATCAAGACTATTTTCTGGCGCTGTTGCCGGGGAGCATAGCTCTATTCTTTGAGTCACTTGGGATTTATATCTGCTGATTACTATGAGGAACTTGAAAGAAGAAAGAACTAAGATTTTCCCTCAACTACGAGGGGAGGTAATAGTTGGCGAGACGACCACGACGCAACAATGGAGATCAAGGTGTCGAGCCGATGACGATGGAGATCATGATGATGCTTTCGAGATGGAGATCAAAAGCACAAGATGATGATGACCATATCATGTCACATATTTTGATTGCATGTGATGTGTATCTTTTATGCATCTTATCTTGCTTAGTATAGCGGTAGCATTATAAGATGATCCCTTAACTAAAATTCAAAGTGTAAGTGTTCTCCCTGAGTATGCACCGTTGCGACAGCTCATTATGTTGAGACACCACGTGATGATTGGGTGTGATAGACTCTACGTTCACATACAACGGGTGCAAGACAGTTTTGCACATGTGGAATACTCAGGTTAAACTTGACGAGCCTAGCATGTATATACATGGCCTCGGAACACTAGAGACCGAAAGGTCAAACGTGAATCATATAGTAGATGTGATCAACATAGAGATGTTCACCATTGATGACTACTGATACGTCCATTTTGCATCATGCTTTTATATCAATATTTATTGCATTTTGGGTTGTTATTACACATTATATATCAATACTTATGGCTATTCCCTCTTATTTTACAAGGTTTACCATGAAGAGGGGGGATGCTGGTAGCTGGAATTCTGGCTGGAAAAGGAGCAAACGTTGGAAACCTATTCTGCACAACTCCAAATGACCTGAGACTCCACGAAACAACTCTTTGGATTTAATAAGAATTTATGGGCAAGCTTACTGGACGAAACTCCGCCGCCACGAGGCGGAACCTTGGCGGAATCAATCTAGGGCTCTGGCGGAGCAGTTCTGCCGGGGACACTTCCCTCCGGGAGGGGGAAATCATCACCAACGTCATCACCAACGATCCTCTCATCGGGAGGGGGTCAATCTCCATCAACATCTTCAGCAGCACCATCTCCTCTCAAAACCCTAGTTCATCTCTTGTATCCAATTGATATGTCCATTTTGCATTATGCTTTTATATCAATATTTATTGCATTTTGGGCTGTTATTCCACGTTATGTCACAATACTTATGGCTATTCTCACTTATTTTACAAGGTTTACATGAAGAGGGAGAATGCCGGTGCTACATCTCGAGCTTGCGTTGGTTTTCCCCGAAGAGGAGAGTATGATGCAACACAGTAGCGTAAGTATTTCCCTCGCTTTTGAGAACCAAGGTATCAATCCAAGAGGAGGTCACGCAAGTCCCTCGTGACTGCACAACACGATAGCAACTCACAACCAACGCTTAGGGATTGTCAATCCCTTCATGGTCACTTACGAGAGTGAGATCTGATAGAGATAATATTTTTGGTATTTTTGAGAGATAGATGCAAAGTAAAAAGTAAAGGCAAAGTAAAAACAAAGCAAGTAAATAAAGTGATATAGATTGATATGATGAGAATAGACCCGGGGGCCATAGGTTTCACTAGTGGCTTCTCTCAAGAGCATAAGTATTCTACGGTGGGTGAACAAATTACTGTTGAGCAATTGACAGAATTGAGCATAGTTATGAGTATATCTAGGCAATGATCATGTATATAGGCATCACGTCCATGACAAGTAGATCGAAACGATTCTGCATCTACTACTATTTCTCCACTCATCGACCGCTATCCAGCATGCATCTAGAGTATTAAGTTAAAATAGAGTAACGCTTTAAGCAAGATGACATGATGTAGAGGGATAAATTCATGCAATATGATAAAAACCCCATCTTGTTATCCTTGATGGCAACAATACAATACGTGCCTTGCAACTTTTTCTGTCACTGAGTAAGGACACCGCAAGATTGAACCTAAAGCCATGCACTTCTCCCATTGCAAGAACTACCAATCTAGTTGGCCAAACCAAATGGATAATTCGAAGAGACTTGCAAAGATAACTCAAACATACATAAAAGAATTCAGAGAAGAATCAAATATTTTCCATAGATAATACTGGATCATAAACCCACAATTCATCGGTCTCAACAAACACACCGCAAAAAGAAGATTACATCAAATAGATCTCCACGAGAGAGGGGGAGAAAATTGTATTGAGATCCAAAAAGAGAGAAGAAGCCATCTAGCTACTAGCTATGGACCCGAAGGTCTGATGTAAACTACTCACACTTCATCGGAGGGGCTATGGTGATGATGTAGAAGCCCTCCGTGGTGGATGCCCCCCATGTGAGCTCCTAACAGGCCCCAAAATGGGATCTCGTGGATACGTAAGGTTGCGGCGGTGGAATTAGGTTTTTGTCTCCCTTTGATCATACGGGATACGAGGTATATATAGGAGGAAGGAGTACGTCGGTGGAGCTCGAGGCCCACGAGTGGCGGGCGCGCCAGGGGCGCCCTCCACCTCGTGACCTCCTCGGAAGCTTCTTGGAGTAGGGTCCAAGTCTCCGGATCTCGCTCGTTGGAAAATCACGATCTCAAGGTTTCACTCCGCTTGGACTCCGCTTGATATTCTATTTCTTCAAAATACTGAAAAAGGCAAAAACAAGCAATTCAATGGGCCTCCGGTTAATAGGTTAGTCCCAAAAGTAATATAAAAGTGAAAAATAAAGCCCAATATAGTCCAAAACAGTAGATAAAGTAGCATGGAGCAATCAAAATTATAGATACGTTGGAGACGATCAAGCATCCCAAGCTTAATTCCTGCTCGTCCTCGAGTAGGTAAATGATAAAAAAGAATTTTTGATGCGGAGTGATACTTTGGCATAATTTCAATGTAAATCTTCTTAATTGTGATATGAATATTCAGATCCGAAAGATTCAAGACAAAAGTTCATATTGACACAAAAATAATAATACTTCAAGCATACTAATCAAAGCAATCATGTCTTCTCAAAATAACATGGCAAAAGAAAGTTCATCCCTACAAAATCATATAGTTAGGCTATGCTTCATTTTCGTCACACAAAGATGTTCCAAACTTCTATACCCCCGATGACAAGCCAAGCAATTGTTTCATACTTAAATAATCTCAAACTTTTTCAACCTTCACGCAATACATGAGCGTGAGCCATGGATATAGCACTATGGGTGGAATAGAATATGATGATGGGGATTGTGTGGAGAAGACAAAAAAGGAGAAAGTCTCACATCAACGAGGCTAATCAATGAGCTATGGAGATGCCCATCGATTGATGTTGATGCAAGGAGTAGGGATTGCCATGCAACGGATGCACTAGAGCTATGAATGCTCAACAAAAGAAAACTAGTGGGTGTGCATCCAACTTGCTTGCTCATGAAGACCTAGGGCATTTTGAGGAAGCCCATCATAGGAATATACAAGCCAAGTTCTATAATGAAAAATTCCCACTAGTATGAACAAGACAACTTAAGAGACTCACTATATGAAAAACATGGTGCTACTTTGAAGCACAATATATGAGACTCACTTCATGAAGAACAAGGTGCTACTTTGAAGCACAAGTGTGGAAAAAGAGATAGTAGCATTGCCCTTTTCATATATTTTTTTGGGCCTTTCTCTCTCTTTTTTTGGCCTTTCCTTTTTTTGGGACTTTCTTTTTCTTTTTTGGCCTTTTTTGGGCAATGCTCTAATGATAATCATCACACTTTCATTACAACATATGAATTACAACTCGAAACTAGAACAAGATATGACTCTATATGAATGCCTCCGGCGGTGTACTGGGATGGTGCAATGAATCAAGAGTGACATGTATGAAAAATAATGCATGGTGGCTTTGCCACAAATACGATGTCAACTACAAGATCATGCAATGGCAATATGACAAAAGTAATGCATGTCACGATGATGATGGTGGAAGTTGCATGGAAATATATCTCGGAATGGCTATGGAAATGTCATGATAGGTAGGTATGGTGGCTGTTTTGAGGAAGATATAAGGAGGTTTATGTGTGATAGAGCGTATCGTATCACGAGGTTTGGATGCACCGGCGAAGTTTGCACCAACTCTCAAGGTGAGAAAGGGCAATGCACGGTACCGAAGAGGCTAGCAAAGGTGGAAAGGTAAAAGTGCGTATAATCCATGGACTCAACATTAGTCAAAAGAACTCATATACTTATTGAAAAAGTTTAGAAGTCATCAAAAATTCAAATACTACGTGCATGCTCCTAGGGGGATAGATTGGTAGGAAAAGACCATCGCTCGTCCTCGACCGCCACTCATAAGGATGCACAAGCCAGGTACACTTCATGTTTCAAATTTGTTATACAACTTTAACCATACGTGCATGCTACGGGATTTGCAAACATCAACACAAGTATTTCTCAAATTCATAATCACCCAACTAGCATGACTTCTATATTATCACCTCCATATCTCAAAACAATTATCAAGCATCAAACTTATCTTAGTATTCAACACACTCATAAGAAAGTTTCACATATCTTGAATACCAAGTATATTAACATTAAGCAAATTACCATGCTATTAATGACTCTCAAAATAATCTAAGTGAAGCATGAGAGATCAAGTTTCTTTAAAACAAATCCACCACCGTGCTCTAAAACATCTAAGTGAAGCACTAGAGCAAAAATTATCACGCTCAAAAAGATATAAGTGAAGCACTATGAGCAAAAGTATCAAGCTCAAAAGGTATAAGTGAAGAACATAGAGTATTCTACAAACTTCAATTCATGTATGGCTCTCTCAAAAGGTGTGTACAGAAAATATGATTGTGGTAAACTAACAAGCAAAGACACAAATAATACAAGACGCTCCAAGCAAAACACATATCATGTTGGTGAATAAAAATATAGCTCCAAGTAAATTACCGATGGAAGTGTACGAAAGAGGGGATGCCTTCCGGGCATCCCCAAGCTTTGACTTTTGGTTTCTTGATTATCTTGGGGTGCCATGGGCATCCCCAAGATTAGGCTCTTGCCACTCCTTGTTCCATAATCCATCAAAAGAATTCACCCAAAACTTGAAAACTTCACAACACAAAACTCAACAGAAACCTCGTGAGCTCCGTTAGAGAAAGAAAACAAAAGACTACTTCAAGGTACTGTAATGAACTCATTCTTTATTTATATTGGTGTTAAACCTACTGTATTCCAACTTCTCTATGGTTTATAAATTAATTTACTAGCCATAGATTCATCAAAATAAGCAAACAACACACGAAAAACAGAATCTGTCAAAAACAGAACAGTCTGTAGTAATCTGTAACTAACGCAAACTTCTGGAACTCTAAAAATTCTAACAAAGTAGGAAGTTCTGGACAATTTGTTTATTGATCAGCAGCAAAAAGAATCAACGCAAAATCAAGTTCCTGTAATTTATCATAATTATCATCGTAGGTTATCCTATATGTCCTACTTGGCACAAACACTAATTAAAACATAAAACCACATCCAAACAGAAGGTAGATGTATTATATATTGCTAAACAGAAGAAAAAACAAAAAACACAAAATAAAATTGGGTTGCCTCCCAACAAGCGCTATCGTTTAATGCCCCTAGCTAGGCATAAAAGCAAGGATAGATCTAGGTATTGCCATCTTTGGTAGGCAATTCTTCAATGAGGGATATACCTCCCTTAGAATTTTCTTTCTTTCTAGAAATTATCAAACCTTTAGGCATAAGATTGAAAAATTCATTCGTAGCAAATGGTTCATTAATGATAGTAAAAAGATCGGGATGAATACTTATAGATTTAAGATCCTCATTTTCCTTACTAGATGATTCACCCTTATTTTTAGGAACATACATAAGCTTGGAAATTTTAGTAGGAGGACTAGGAGTATTCTTTACGGAAGAAAAAGTGGTTCCCAAATTGGTAATGATACCCTCAAGTTTATCGATACGAGTAGAGTCTAGATTTATTTTTTCATTAACCATGGGTTCCTTCTCCTTAATATTTTTCAAAGTCATTCCTACCTTAGATCCATATTAAGTAATTTGATTATGAATCTTTTTATCTAGATTTTCAATGGATTCAATGGTAGCAACTTTGTTTTCAATAATTTCAAGCCTTTGCATAACATGCTCCAAAGTTAACATAGTTCCATTAACCAAAAGAGGAGGTGAGCCAAATAAATCTATTAAAGCATTATAGGAATCAAAAGTATGGCTACCCAAGAAATTCCCTCCGGTAATGGTATCAAGGATATATCTATACCAAGGATTAGCACCTACATAAAAATTGCGAAGAAGAACTGAAGTGGATTGCTTCCTGGTAGATCTATTTTGAGCATTGCAAATTTTATACCAAGCATCTTTTAGATTTTCTCCCTCCCTTTGTTTAAAATTTAGCACTTCATTCTCGGGAGATAACGGAGAAGATATAAGACTAGTCATGATGACAAGCAAGCAAACTAACACACGAGCAAACAACAGGACGGGGAAAAGGCAAACGGGAAAGAGAGGAGGAGATTGGGAAAGAGAGGGCGAATAAAACGGCAAGGGTGAAGTGGGGGAGAGGAAAACGAGAGGCAAATGGCAAATAATGTAATGTGAGAGATAGGGATTGTGATGGGTACTTCAGATGTTGACTTTTATGTAAGCCTCCCAAGAACGGCGCCGTAAATCCTTCTTGCTATGTCTCGAGCTTATGCTGGTTTTCCCCAAGAGGAGAGGATGATGCAGCACAGAGCGTAAGTATTTCCCCGCTTTTGAGAACCAGGTATCAATCCAAGAGGAGGTCACGCAAAGTCCCTCGTACTGCACAACACGATAGCAACTCGCAACCAACGCTTAGGGGTTGTCAATCCGTTCACAGTCACTTACGAGAGTGAGATCTGATAGAGATAATATTTTTGGTATTTTTGAGAGATAGATGCAAAGTAAAAAGTAAAGGCAAAGTAAAAACAAAGCAAGTAAATAAAGTGATATAGATTGATATGATGAGAATAGACCCGGGGGGCATAGGTTTCACTAGTGGCTTCTCTCAAGAGCATAAGTATTCTATGGTGGGTGTACAAATTCATCGCTGAGCAATTGATGAATTGAGCATAGTTATGAGTATATCTAGGCAATGATCATGTATATAGGCATCACGTCCGTGACAAGTAGATCGAAACGATTCTGCATCTACTACTATTTCTCCACTCATCGACCGCTATCCAGCATGCATCTAGAGTATTAAGTTAAAAACAGAGTAACGCTTTAAGCAAGATGACATGATGTAGAGGGATAAATTCATGCAATATGATAAAAACCCCATCTTGTTATCCTCGATGGCAACAATACAATACGTGCCTTGCAAATCTTTCTATCACTGAGTAAGGACACCGCAAGATTTAACCCAAAGCCATGCACTTCTCCCATTGCAAGAACTACCAATCTAGTTGGCCAAACCAAACGGATAATTCGAAGAGACTTGCAAAGATAACTCAATCATACATAAAAGAATTCAGAGAAGAATCAAATATTTTCCATAGATAATATTGGATCATAAACCCACAATTCATCGGTCTCAACAAACACACAACAAAAAGAAGATTACATCGAATAGATCTCCACGAGAGAGGGGGAGAACATTATATTGAGATCCAAAAAGAGAGAAGAAGTCATCTAGCTACTAGCTATGGACCCGAAGGTCTGAAGTAAACTACTCACACTTAATCGGAGGGGCTATGGTGATGATGTAGAAGCCCTCCGTGGTGGATGCCCCCCGTGAGCTCTGCACAGGCCCCAAGATGGGATCTCGTGGATACAGAAGGTTGCAGCGGTGGAATTAGGTTTTTGGCTCCCCCTTTGATCATACGGGGATACGTAGGTATATATAGGAGGAATGAGTATGTTGGTGGAGCTTCGAGGGGCCCACGAGGTAGGGGGGCGCGCCCTCCACCCTTGTGACCTCCTAGGAAGCTTCTCGGAGTAGGGTCCAAGTCTCCTGGATCACGTTCGGTTGTAAAATCACGATCCTGAAGGTTTCATTCCATTTGGACTCCGTTTGATATTCTGCTTCTTCAAATACTTGAAAAAGGCAAAAATAGCAATTAAATTTGGGCCTCCGTTAAGAGGTTAGTCCCAAAAGTAATATAAAAGTGAAAAATAAAGCCCAATATAGTCCAAAATAGTAGATAAAGTTGCATGGAGCAATCAATAATTATAGATACGTTGAGACGACGTACCGACAAATTGGAATTCGGCCGAAAAGGAGCAAATATTGAAGGCCTATTCTCAAGAACTCTAAAAGTCCTGAAACTCCATGGAATACCTTAAAATAAATAAAGAAAAATCGTCGCCAAAGATGAAGGCCGGGGCCCACACCGCCACGAGGGTGGGGCGCCCTCCCGGGCGCGCCCCCCTACCTCGTGGGCCCCCTGGTGGCTCTCCGACGCCCATATTCTCCTATATGAAGTCTTTCGATGAGAAAAAAAAGAAGGCAACCTTTCGGGATGAGACTCCACCACCACGAGGCGGAATCTTGGCGGAACCAATCTAGGGCTCCGGCAGAGCTGTTCTGCCGGGGACACTTCCCTCCGGGAGGGGGAAATCATCACCATCATCATCACCAACGCTCCTCTCATCGGGAGAGGGCAATCTCCATCAACATCTTCACCAGCACCATCTCATCTCCAAACCCTAGTTCATCTCTTGTATCAAATTCTTGTCTCCAAGTCCGGGATTGGTGCTAGTAGGTGGCTAGTAGTGTTGATTACTCCTTGTAGTTGATGCTAGTTGGTTTATTTGGTGGAAGATCATATGTTCAGATCCTTTATACACATTATTACCCCTCTGATTATGAACATGAATATGCTTTGTGAGTAGTTACATTTGTTCCTGAGGACAAGGGAGAAGTCATGCTATTAGTAGTCATGTGAATTTGGTATTCGTTCGATATTTTGATAAGATGTATGTTGTCTAACCTCTAGTGGTGTTATGTGAACGTCGACTACATAACACTTCACCATTATTTGGTCCTAGAGGAAGGCATTGGGAAGTAATAAGTAGATGATGGGTTGCTAGAGTGACAGAAGCTTAAACCCTAGTTTATGCGTTGCTTCGTAAGGGGCTGATTTGGATCCATATGTTTCATGCTATGGTTAGGTTTACCTTAATACTTTTGTTGTAGTTGCGGATGCTTGCAATAGAGGTTAATCATAATTGGGATGCTTGTTCAAGTAAGAACAGAACCCAAGCACCGGTCCACCCACATATCAAATTATCAAAGTACCGAACGCGAATCATATGAGCGTGATGAAAACTAGCTTGACGATATTCCCATGTGTCCTCGGGAGCGCTTTTCCTATTATAAGAAGTTTGTCCAGGCTTGTCCTTTTCTACAAAAAGTATTGGGCCACCTTGCTGCACTTTATTTACTTTTGTTACTTGTTGCTCGTTACAATGTATCCTATCACAAAACTATCTGTTACCACTTATTTCAGTACTTGCTGAGAATACCTTGCTGAAAACCGCTTATCATTTCCTTCTGCTCCTCGTTGGGTTCGATACTCTTACTTATCGAAAGGACTACGATAGATCCCCTATACTCGTGGGTCATCAAGACTCTTTTCTGGCGCCGTTGCTGAGGAGTGAAGCGCCTTTGGTAAGGAAGATTTTATTTAGTGTGCTGAAATTTTCTGTCACTTGTTACTATGGAAAGTAATTGTCTGAGGGGCTTGTTCGGGGTATCTTCACCCCTGCCAGTAGAGCAAAGAGTTGCTCCTCAACCTACTCAACCTACTGAACCTATTGAAAATGAAACTCCTTTTGAGATTCCTTCGGGTTTGATGGAAAAACTGCTAGCTAACACTTTTACAAGAGATGGAACAAAGCATCCTGATGAACATCTACGCTATGTGGATGATGTTTGTGGACTATTTAAGCTTGCAGGTATACCCGATGATGTTGTTAAGAAGAAGGCTTTCCCTTTATCTTTGAAGGGAGACACATTGACATGGTATAGGCTATGTGATGATATGAGATCATGGAACTATAAAAGATTGAAATTGGAATTTCATCAAAAGTATTACCCTATGCATCTTGTTCATCGTGATGACAATTATATATATAATTTTTGGCCTCGCGAAGGAGAAAGCATCGCTCAAGCTTGGGGGAGGCTTAAATCAATGTTATATTCATGCCCCAATCATGAGCTCGCAAGAGAAGTGATTATGCAAAGTTTTTATGCTCGGCTTTCTGATAACAATCGCACCATGCTCGATACTTCTTGTGCCGGGCTCTTTTATGATGAAGACTATTGAATTTAGATGGAATTTATTGGATAGAATTAAACGCAACTCAAGATTGGGACCTCGATGAAGGTAAGGAGTCGTATGACACCTAAGTTTGACTGTGTTAAATCTTTTATGGATACCGATATTTTCCGTAAGTTTAGCACTAAATATGGACTTGACTCGAGATAGTAGCTTCTTTCTCGTGAATCTTTTGCTACTTATGTTGATCTCCCAAGGAGAAGTGGTTTAAATATCATCCTCCCATAGAAGTAAAAGTAGCTGCACCTATTAAAGTTGAAGAAAAGATTGTCACTTATAATGATCCTATTGTTCCCACTTCTTATGTTGAGAAACCACCTTTCCCTGTTAGAATAAAGGATCATGCTAAAGCTTCAACTATTGTTCGTAAAAGCAATACTAGAACTTATACACCTCCTGAGCAAGTCAAAGTAGAACCTAATATTGCTATTGTTAAAGATCTCTTGTCTGAATAATATTGATGGGCATGTTATTCAATTCTGTGGTGAAACTGCTAGAATTGCTAAACCTTATGATAGAGATAAACATAGACCTATGGTAGGCGTGCCTGTTATTTCTGTTAAAATAGGAGATCATTGTTATCATGGCTTGTGTGATATGGGTGCTAGTGCTAGTGTTATACCCATTGACTTATACAAAGAAATTATGCATGATATTGCACCTGCTGAGTTAGAAGATATTGATGTTACAATTAAACTTGGCAATAGAGATATTATATCTGTAGTGGGAATTGTTAGAGATGTTGAAGTCTTGTGTGGAAAAACCAAATATCCCGCTGATTTTCTTGTTCTTGGTTCTCCACAGGATAGCTTTTGTCCCATTATATTTGGTAGACCCTTCTTGAATACAGTTAATGTTGAGATAGACTGCGAAAAGAATGTTGTTACTGTTGGCTTGGATGATATGGTTCATGAGTTTAATTTCTCTAAATTTAGTAAACAACATCGTGAGGAAGAATTGCCTAGTAAGGATGAAATTATTGGTCTTGCTTCTATTGCCGTACCTCCTAGCGATCCTTTAGAACACTATTTGCTCGACCATGAAAATGATATGTTCATGAATGAAAGAAGGGAAATAGATGAAGTATTCTTTAAACAGGAACCTATTCTGCAACACAATTTGCCTGTTGAAATCCTAGGGGATCCTCCTCCACTCAAGGGTGATCCCGTGTTTGAGCTTAAACCGTTGCCTGATAATCTTAAATATGCTTATCTTGATGAAAAGAAAATATATCCTGTCATTATTAGCGCTAACCTTTCAGAGCATGAACAAGAAAGATTATTGAAAACTCTGAAGAAGCACCGTGTCGCTATTGGATATACTCTGGATGATCTTAAGGGCATTAGTCCCACTCTATGTCAACATAAAATAAATTTGGAAGCTGATGCCAAACCAGTTTGTGATCCTCAACGACGTTTGAATCCTAAAATGAAAGAAGTGGTAAGAAAGGAAATACTCAAGCTTCTGGAGGCAGGTATAATTTATCCCGTTGTTGATACTCACTGGGTAAGTCCTGTCCATTGTGTCCCTAAGAAGGGAGGTATTGCTGTTGTCCCTAATGATAAATATGAATTGATTTCGCAAAGAATTATCACAGGTTATAGGATGGTAATTGATTTTCGTAAATTAAATAAGGCTACTAAGAAAGATCATTACCCCTTACCTTTTATTGATCAAATGCTAGAAAGATTATGCAAACATACACATTATTGCTTTCTAGATGGTTATTCCAGTTTTTCTCAAATACTTGTGTCGGCTAAAGATCAATCAAAGACTACTTTTACATGCCCTTTTGGTACTTTTGCTTATAGACGTATGTCTTTCGGTTTATGTAATGCACCTTCTACCTTTCAAAGATGCATGATGGCTATATTCTCTGACTTCTGCGAGAAAATTTGTGAGGTTTTCATGGACGACTTTTCCATCTATGGTTCCTCTTTTGATGATTGCTTGAGCAATCTTGCTCGAGTTTTGCAGAGATGTGAAGAAACTAATCTTGTCTTGAATTGGGAAAAGTGCCACTTTATGGTTAATGAAGGTATTGTCTTGGGGCACAAAGTTTCTGAAAGAGGTATTGAAGTTGATAAAGCCAAGGTTGATGCTATTGAAAAATTGCCATGTCCCAAGGACATCAAAGGTATAAGAAGTTTCCTTGGTCACACCGGATTTTATAGGAGGTTCATTAAGGACTTCTCAAAAATCTCTCGGTCTCTGACTAATTTATTACAAAAAGGTGTACCATTTGTCTTTGATGATGATTGTGTAGAAGCATTTGAAATACTTAAGAAAGCATTAGTCTCTGCACCTGTTGTTCAGCCACCTGATTGGAATTTACCCTTTGAAATTATGTGTGATGCTAGTGATTATGTTGTAGGTGTTGTTCTAGGGCAAAGAGTTGATAAGAAATTAAATGTTATCCATTATGCTAGTAAGACTCTAGACAATGCTCAAAGAAATTATGCTACTACCGAAAAGGAACTTTTAGCAGTTGTATTTGCTTGTGATAAATTCAGACCCTATATTGTTGATTCTAAAGTAACTATTCACACAGATCATGCTGCTATTAAATATCTTATGGAAAAAGAAAGATGCACAACCTAGACTTATTAGATGGGTTCTCCTGCTGCAAGAATTTGATTTACATATTGTTGATAGAAAAGGAGCTGAGAACCCCGTTACAGACAACTTATCTAGGTTAGAGAATGTTCTTGATGACCCACTACCTATTGATGATAGCTTTCCTGATGAACAATTAAATGTCATAAGGACTTCTCGTAGCACTCCATGGTATGTTGATTATGCTAATTATATTATTGCTAAATTTATACCACCTAGCTTCACATACCAACAAAAGAAAAAGTTTTTCTATGACTTGCGACATTACTTTTGAGATGACCCACATCTTTATAAAGAAGTAGATGGTGTTATTAGACATTGTGTACCTGAGCATGAACAGGAACAGATCCTACGCAAGTGTCACTCCGAAGCTTATGGAGGACACCACGCTGGAGATAGAACTGCACATAAGGTATTGCAATCCGGTTTTTATTGGCCTACTCTCTTCAAGGATGCCCGTAAGTTTGTTTTGTTGTGCGGTGAATGTCAAAGAATTGACAATATTAGTAGACGTCAAGAAATGCCTATGAATTATTCACTTGTTATTGAACCGTTTGATGTTTGGGGATTTGATTATATGGGACCTTTTCCTGCCTCTAATGGATATACTCATATTTTAGTTGTTGTTGATTACGTTACTAAGTGGGTGGAAGCTATTCCAACTAGTAGTGTCGATCATAACACTTCTATTAAAATGCTTAAGGAAGTTATTTTTCCGAGGTTTGGAGTCCCTAGATATCTAATCACTGATGGTGGTTCACACTTTATTCATGGTGCTTTCCGTAAGATGCTTGCTAAATATGACGTTAATCATAGAATTGCATCACCATATCACCCGCAGTCTAGTGGTCAGGTAGAGTTGAGAAATAGAGAGCTCAAATTAATCTTGCAAAAGACTATCAATAGGTCTAGAAAGAATTGGTCCAAGAAACTGAATGACGCATTATGGTCCTATAGAACTGCATACAAAAATCCTATGGGTATGTCTCCGTATAAAATGGTTTATGGAAAATCATGTCACTTACCTCTCGAACAAGAACATAAGGCATATTGGGCTATTAAAGAGCTCAACTATGATTTCAAACTTGCCGGTGAGAAGAGGTTATTTGATATTAGCTCACTTGATGAATGGAGAACCCAAGCTTATGAAAATGCTAAGTTGTTTAAAGCAAAGGTTAAAAGATGGCATGACAAAAGGATACAAAAGCGTGAGTTTAATGTAGGTGATATGTATTGCTATACAACTCTCGTTTAAGATTTTTTGCAGGAAAACTTCTCTCTAAATGGGAAGGTCCCTACGTTATCGAGGAGGTCTACCATTCCGGTGCCATAAAATCAACAACTTCAAGGCACAAACCCGAAGGTGGTAAACGGTCAAAGGATCAAACACTATATCTCAGGTAATCCTATAAATGTTGAAACTAATATTATTGAAACCGTAACCCCAGAGGAATACATAAAGGACACTTTCCAGCACGTTCCGGACTCCGAAAAGGAATAGGTATGTGGTACGGTAAGTAAACCGACTCCAAAACAATTTTTAAGGCAATACTTCTCTGTTTTGGAATATTTAGAAAAATAGAAAAATAAGTAGCAGCCCGGGGAGGACACGAGGCCACCAGAGGGTGGAGGGTGCGCCCCCTACCTCGTGAGCACCTCGTGTACCCTCCGGACTCCGTGTCCTTGCACGATACATATTTTGGTCGGTAAAAATTCATTATATATACTCCTGAAGGTTTTGACTCTCGTATCGCGCAAATCTCCTCTGTTTTCATTTCGAGCCTATTTCCGTTGCAGATTTAGAGCACCATGACTTCTCCCTCCTCCAACAATGAAGACAAGGATGCTTGGCTCTTGAAGATAGAGTTGAAAAGAGAGGAACCAGAAGAGATCAATAAGGATGAAAGGATCAAGAAGGCCATGGAGGTACCAGCTCCAGTGGTGAAAGAAGAAGACATCCCTCAACCTTTACCTAACCTTTTCACTCCAACAGAGATTGAAGCCTTCAAGATGATTGAGTTAGCCCGTATACAGAACAAGTATCTCACACAGGAGAATATTTTGTTGAAGGATCATATTGCTGGGCCCAAGGGCATTATTCGCAAGTTGGAGGAACTTTTACGCTTGATGCGCGATTATCCACCGTCATCATCACCGCCTCCATCACCTCCGAGGACATAATCACATGGGTATGGGCACTCCCCTTGGCAACTGCCAAGCTTGGGGGAGGTGCCCCGGTATCGTATCACCTTCACAACTCCTATCTTTACTGTTTTTCTTAGTTCGATCCTATTAGTAGTATCTTGATTTAGTAGAATAAAGTCATGGCATGATCTAGTTTTGAGTTTTGCTTTATGATCCTTCTTTGTAATCGAGTCCGTGAGCTATATAATAAAGATTAGTGTTGAGTCAAGGGCTTGATTATTTTGCCATGATGTTGGGTGATTAGAAGAAAAAGAATAAAAAGAATCAAAGAGTTCACATTGATCTTAGTGAAAGTAATGACTCCACATAGAAAGAGTATGATGATTAAAAGTTGTTGGTTGTTGGCAAATATAGCTTTGGTCATCGTTGCAATTAATAGGAAGTAATAAGGAAAGAGAGGTTTCACATATAGATATATTATCATTGACATCTTTTATGATTGGGAGCACTCATTAAAATATGACATGCTAAAGAGTTGATGTTGGACAAGGAAGACAACATAATGAGTTATGTTTTCTTACATCTGAGATAAAGTATGTTGTCATGGATCCTCTAACGTGTTGAGCTTGCCTTTCCCCCTCATGCTAGCCAAATTCTTAGCACCAAGTAGAAATACTAGTTGTGCTTCCAAATACCCTTAAACCGGTTTTGCCATGAGAGTCCATCATATCTACCTATGGATTGAGTAAGATCCTTCAAGTAAGTTGTCATCGGTGCAAGCAATAAAAATTGGTCTCTAAATATGCATGACTTATTAGTGAAGAGAAATAAACTTTGTACGAAGTTGTTGTGGACGCAATAAAAGCGACAAACTGCATAATAAAGGTCCACATACAAGGGGCAATATAAACTGATGTTCTTTTGCATTAAGATTTTGTGCATCAACCCTAAACGCGCATGACAACCTCTGCTTCCCTCTGAGAAGGGCCTATCTTTTATTATTATCCTCTACCTTATGCAAGAATCATGGTGATCTTCACCTTTCTTTTTTCATTTTATCCTTTGGCAAGCTCAGCATGTTGGAAAGAACATGCTATATATATATATATCTAATTGGATGTAGGGGAGCATGAATTATTATTGTTGACATTACCCTTGAGGTAAAAGGTTGTGGGGCAAAACTATAAGCCCTATCTTTCTCTCAGTGTCCCATTAAAACTCCGTAACCACAAGTATTGCGTGAGTGTTAGCAATTATGAAGGACTAAGTGATAGTTGAGTATGTGGACTTGCTTTTAAGCTCTGACATAGACTCTTTCCGATGTTATGATAAATTGCAATTGCTTCAATGACTGAGGGTATAATTTGTTGGTGCTCAATAAGGTTTCTGATTCATACTTTAGCTTTGTGAAAAGATCATCACTTGAACATGCGTAATCATATGACAAAATCTATATATGTTGCTGTTATGAAATAATCACGATGCCTTCATGTCCGTATTTTATTTTTATCGATGCCTCTACCTCTAAACATGAGGACATATTTATTGTTATCGGCTTTTCGCTTGAGGACAAGTGAGGTCTAAGCTTGGGGGAGTTGATACGTCCATTTTGCATCATGCCTTTATATCAATATTTATTGCATTTTGGGCTGTTATTCCACCTTATGTCACAATACTTATGGCTATTCTCTCTTATTTTACAAGGTTTACATGAAGAGGAGAATGCCAAACTGGAATTCTCAATGGAAAAGGAGCAAATATTGAAGGCCTATTCTGCGCAACTCCAAAAGTCCTGAAACTCCATGGAATACCTTAAAATAAATAAAGAAAAATCGTCGCCAAAGATGAAGGCCAGGGGGCCCACACCCTGCTCACGAGGGTGGGGGCGCACTCTCCCCCCTGGGCGCACTCCTTACCTCGTGGGCCCCCTGGTGGCTCTCCGACACCCATCTTCTCCTATATGAAGTCTTTCGATCAAAAAAAAGAAGGCAATCTTTCGGGACGAGCCTCCGCCGCCACGAGCCGGAATCTTGGCGGAACCAATCTAGGGCTCCGGCAGAGCTATTCTACCGGGGACACTTCCCTCCGGGAGGGGGAAATCATCACCATCATCATCACCAACGCTCCTCTCATCGGGAGAGGGCAATCTCCATCAACATCTTCACCAGCACCATCTCATCTCCAAACCCTAGTTCATTTCTTGTATCCAATTCTTGTCTCCAAGTCCGGGATTGGTGCTAGTAGGTTGCTAGTAGTGTTGATTACTCCTTGTAGTTGATGCTAGTTGGTTTATTTGGTGGAAGATCATATGTTCAGATCCTTTATGCACATTATTACCCCTCTGATTATGAACATGAATATTCTTTGTGAATAGTTACGTTTGTTCCCGAGGACAAGGGAGAAGTCTTGCTATTAGTAGTCATGTGAATTTGGTATTTGTTTGATATTTTGGTAAGATGTATGTTGTCTAACCTCTAGTTGTGTTATATGAACGTAGACTACAGAACACTTCACCATTATTTGGGCCTAGAGGAAGGCATTGGGAAGTAATAAGTAGATGATGGGTTGCTAGAGTGACAGAAGCTTAAACCCTAGTTTATGCGTTGCTTCGTAAGGGGCTGATTTGGATCCATATGTTTCATGCTATGGTTAGGTTTACCTTATACTTTTGTTGTAGTTGCGGATGCTTGCAATAGAGGTTAATCATAAGTGGGATGCTTGTTCAAGTAAGAACAACACCCAAGCACCGGTCCACCCACATATCAAATTATCAAAGTACCGAACGCGAATCATATGAGCGTGATGAAAACTAGCTTGACGATATTCCCATGTGTCCTCGGGAGCGCTTTTCCTATTATAAGAAGTTTGTCCAGGCTTGTCCTTTGCTACAAAAAGGATTGGGCCACCTTGCTGCACTTCATTTACTTTTGTTACTTGTTGCTCGTTACAATTTATCCTATCACAAAACTATCTGTTACCACTTATTTTAGTACTTGCAAAGAATACCTAGTTGAAAACCGCTTATCATTTCCTTCTGCTCCTCGTTGGGTTCGACACTCTTACTTATCGAAAGGACTATGATAGATCCCCTATACTTGTGGGTCATCTCCAATCTTGTATCAAAACCACAAATTGGTACCTGTGAGTTGCTAGTAGTGTTGATTACTCCTTGTAGTTGATGCTATTTGGTTTACTTGGTGGAAGATCATATGTTCAGATCCTTTATGCATATTAATACTCCCCTGATTATGAACACGAATATGCTTTGTGAGTAGCTACGTTTGTTCCTGAGGACCTGGGTGAAGTCTTGCTATTAGTAGTCATGTGAATTTGGTATTCGTTCGATATTTTGATGAGATGTATGTTGTCTCTCCTCTAGTGGTGTTATGTGAATGTCGACTACATGACACTTCACCATTATTTGGGCCTAGAGGAAGGCATAGGGAAGTAATAAGTAGATGATGGGTTGCTAGAGTGAGAGAAGCTTAAACCCTAGTTTATGCATTGCTTCGTTAGGGGTTGATATGGACCCATATGTTTAATGTTGTGGTTAGGTTTACCTTAATACCCCTTTTTGTAGTTGCAGATGCTTGCAATAGGGGTTAATCATAAGTGGAATTCATGTCCATGTTAGGGCAGTACCCAAGTGCCGGTCCACCCACATATCCAATTATCAAAGTACCGAACGCGAATCTTACAAACGTGATGAAAACTAGCTTGACGATAATTCCCAATGTGTCCTCGGGAGCTCCTTCTTCATTATTAGAATTTGTCCAGGCTTGGGCCACCTTGCTGCACTTGATTTACTTTATTTACTTTTGCTCGTTATTATTTATCTTATCACAAAACTATCTATCACCTACTATTTCAGTGCTTGCAGAGAAAACCTTACTAAAAACCGCTTATCATTTCCTTCTGCTCCTCGTTGGGTTTGACACTCTTACTTATCGAAAGGACTACGATAGATCCCCTATACTTGTGGGTCATCAAGACTCTTTTCTGGCGCCGTTGCCGGGGAGTAGTGCTCTTGGTGAGTGGAACTTGGTAAGGAAATGTCGGGGGAGATCTGCCCGCCACGAACACCTATGGGGCCGGAGCCCCTTGCCTGTGCGGTACGAGGGCGGAGGGAGCACAGAGAGCAGATCGAGGCGGGCACGCGGGCGGTTTTTACCCAGCTTCGGAGCTCTCCGGAGAGATAAAACTCCTACTGCTGCTTTGTGTTTGTATTTGATCTTGCTCGAGAGTGTGAGCGTAGGTGAATTGTAGTGTCGAATGAGTCGAACCGACCGAACCCCTTCTACGTGTGCATGGGCCTCCCTTTTATAGTCGAAAGGGGGCGCCAACAGGTGGCAGCGTAGGAGAAAGGGGTAAAAATGTAAAAGAGGTGGTAGTTGGAACAGTGCGGGAACAGTGGAGCTACAGTGCATGAACAGTGGTTTCTACCTACTTTGACAGTGGGGGACAAGGGCATTTAATGCCCGTCGCCGTCGACCCCAAAAGCTCCCGCCCTTGCGTCTCCGTCTGCCACGGCGACGGATCCACCACCGTGAAGTGCCACTGCCCCCAGTTGCACAGCCATCCGCCACGCCCCGTCCTCGAGAGGCCCTGTATGCACGCTGGGCCGATGAGCTGGAGCGCGGGCGACAAGGTAACTCTCCCGCAAGCACCTTGTCGGGTCTTGACCTTGCCGGACCCGGAGCTTGTCGGGCTCAGAACTTGTCGCCCCGGGCCCTCGCCGAACGCATATAGCGCCGAGGCGGTCTTCTATGATGTAATCTTCTAATCTTCCCGGCAAGCTCTTCTTGCCGTGGCCTTGCGTGAGTGATGTAAGCTTGAGCTCGACGGCCTTCCGGCAAGCTCCGCTTGCCGGGTCTCGATCTTCTGCCTTGTATATTTTGTCTTTGAATGGTTTGACATGGAGCAGAAGGTCTCCGGCGAGCACGTGATAAACCCCGCCGGAAGTCTGCAATCGCCCGTGCACAAGTTGGGGTACCGAGGTACCCTACCTTAGTACACCGACAGAGCCCCGGCCGGGCCACACACGCAGCCGAAGCGCTGTTGGGCCAGCCCAAAATAGTGCACGGCACACGCGTGCCCATGGCGCCGAATCCACTTCCGCCTCTGCCGCCTCCCCGATCAGCGCGCGTCGATTGCGGCGTGGGATGGGGCGTGCCCACGTTTTTAATGGGAAGAGCGGAACGCCTCCCACTTCCCCATAAAAGCAGAGGAAGCAGGAGCGGTTCCCTCTTTCGCCTCATTGCATCTTCTTCCTCCTCCAGAGATCCCTTTGCGCCCACCTCCGCATCTCCTCCGCCGCCTCTTGCGCTTATGGAGCCGCGGACTCTTCGTCCTCCTTCCTTCGCCGCCTCCGCCATGGCCCCAAGACCGGAAGGGAAGGCAGAGAAGACCAAGAAGGAGAGATCTGAGCAGCGCGGCTTCGCCTTTGTTGCGAAGCGAACGTCGTCTTCCGCCAAGCTCGGCGTCGCGGGAACTCGGAGCAAATATTACCTGTTCGGGCCAAGAAGACCAAGGCGCATCCTCGACCAGAGCTCATCCGCCGCCACTATGGACAACTACCTCAAGGGTACTATTTCTTCGCAGCCTTCTTCCATCGCGCCTTTGTCCCCTTTTTCCAATTTCTTCTGCGACATTATGCACACATACGGCTTCCACCTTCTTGATTTCACCCCAACGCCATCCTCACAATGGCGGTTTCGCACACATGTGCGAAAACTTCATAGGATACACCCAAACGTAGCGCTGTTTAGGCACTTCTTCACTCCTAGAGCAGAGCCCGCCCCCCCTCCGGAGGAATTTCTTGGGTTTTCGTCTCAACTCGAGGAGTCAGACTTGCCGGGGAACTCCGCGGCAAGTGGGAGGAGGGCGGCAGATCGGTGCTGGATCGTTGAAGACGAGCCGCAGCCCTTCACCGCGCAAGACAACGCCTATCGTGGCGCGGCAGAGATCGGAGCGAGCTGGATTCGACGATATCAAGCTCAACGCCGCCTCGTCCGGATTCTTCGTCTTCGAGCAGCAAAGCTGTCCGTTGCAGGTAGGCGCAGACTTCCTCCGCCGCCGCATTGCCCTCTCCAAGACAGAAAAGGCCGCTGGGAGTACGGCTCGCAGGGATATAATGAGGCTGCGCCCGGCTGAACTTCAACTTCACGACGCCGAGCTGAAGGGATGGTCCGGGAACTCTTTAAATATGACCCGCCCATCCAGAGTGGTTCAGACCTCCCGGGAGTGGTGCCCCTCGCAACAAAGACAGCTCGGGATCGTCTTTGCGCCATGATGCCCGAGTGTGATTCGCACGGCGTGGACCGCTCGTGGATTCCGCCCAGTCCCTCAGTCATCCTCAGCTTCTTCGACAACCTTGAGGAGGTGGCGAAGAACAAGGATGACATCAAGGAGCATACGCGGGACACCACCGACCAAGAGCTTGCATACATAGCTTCTCGGGCTGAAGAGGCCGCCGCAGCCGCAGCGGCAGGGGAGTTTGGATACACTCCCGAGGAAGCAGAGGCTGCGGAAGTGTCCTGCCAAGCGGAGGAGGCGGAGATCTGCAGACTGCTGCAACTTCCTCCCGACGCACTCGCCGGGGTCCCCTCTCTGAGGCACTCCGGGATCCCCGGAATCGCGGCCGAGGCCGCGGCAAGAGGTGGCGCTGCCGGAGGGAACATAGGCGCCGCGGGAAACGAAGGCGCCGGAGGGAGCGGAGGCGCCAGAAGGGAAGAGGCCGCAGCGCAGGGCCCTGGGCCCAGCGAGCCAGCCGGGGAGGAGGTGGAGGAGGACGCCGAGGCCGCCGAGGACTCCGGCGGGTCCACGAGGCTTTACGCCGACGACCTCTCCTCGTCGTCGGAAACCTCCCCGCCCCGGGCAAGCCCTAGGCGCTCCCCACTGAAGCGTCTCCGCAAGGCGGCGACGGAAGCGAGGGCGCAGGCCCCCCGGCAACTACCAGCTCGCCGGGCAGCGCAAACTTCCCGGGGAAGTCAAGCTGCGCCAAGGGCGACCGGCGCACCGGCCACGGCGGAAGCGGCTCAGCAAGAAGCCACGGCAGAGGCGCCCGCAGGTCGGCGCCACGTGGGCGGGGTCTTCCCGAGCGGAGCGGCGGCTCCGCCCGCTTCGGCCTCGGCTGCCACAGGCTGGGTCTTGCAGCCCCAGCCCGAGGACCGCCAAGCGCCCGAGGGAGTCTTCACCTCCGCTCCTCGCGCCGACGCCCCTGTGGAGTATGACTTCTCCGCCTTGAGCGAAGACGACGAGGAGGAACAGGAGTAAGTATCCGAGATCTTCATCTTCTCAAATTTCGCATTGATTATTGTTGAGGCTAATCTTGTTTCTTGCGTTGATTTCAGGACCTTGACCGAGCGGGCGGCGAAGAAAGCCAAGGTGCCCGTGGTCGGTCATGGACGACTTCGCCACCCAGGGCGATCGGGACGTGCCGAGCTGCTTGCCGGACCCGAAAGGCCGTTCCGAGGAGCAGCCCCAGCCGCAGCCCCCAACGTGAGTCTGGGTTCTGCACTCTCGCTCGCCGGGCGTGTTTGAAGATTTTGGTCTTGTACTAATGCCTTGATGTTTTTGTCTTGACTTGTGCAGAGGTGGAGCCACAGCGGCAGGAGCGTCCGGAGGTCGCCCCCGAGGAGCCGCAGGCCCCGCCGTCCCCGCCAAGGTCGAACTCCCCGGCAAGGGAGAGTGCTCCGCCAAGGGCGGGTACTCCGCCAAGGGCGAGTACCCCGCCAAGGGCGAGCAGCCCGGCGAGGGCGGTCACTCCGCTAAGGCGGAGCTCCCCGGCGAGGGAGCCCGCCGCTGATGACGTCCGCCAAGGTAGGTTCTGTAACTTTTGTCTTCTTGGCGTTGTTTCTTTTTGGATATTTGCTTGAACTTCTTTTGCTTTTTCTTCTTCTTCTAGATCCTCCTCCCCCCGAGCAGATGGAGACGGAAGCCGTCATGGTTGAGGAGGAGAGCGCGCAGGGCGGCGGCGGCGATGCCCTTGTCGCCGAGGACACGGCGGGAGCCGCCGGGCCAAATGCGCCAGAGACCGCTCCGGCTGCAGACGCAGCGGCCGGGGAGGGGGACGGCGACCGCACCGCTGGCCCGGAGGCGGCGGGAGCATCAAGTGCTGCGCCGGTCGCCGACCCCTCCGCCGGAGAGGAGCAGTCCGGCTACTACTTGAAAGCCCCCAATGGCGTCTTCATCCAGGTGCCGTGGGGCTCTTCGTCGCGAGCTCCCGCGGAGGGCGAGGCCTTTGATGGGGAGATCCTCGCCTCCGCGGGCTTGAAGATCGTCGAGGGGCCTGGCGGGAGCGACGGGCCCGAGGAGGAGAAGCTGCTTCACCAGCTCCTGGCCCTTTACCGGGCCAGGCAGGCGAAGCTCGCTTCCCGGGAGGCCCTTGTCGCCAAGGCCGCCGAGGAGGTGGAGAAGCGTGCGGCGGAGCTCAGCGCTGCCAACCAGGCTGCTCTCCGCGAGGTGGCGGAGGAGCGCAAGCGACTCGCCGGGGAGTATGAGGAGTGGTTGTTGGAGAAGGCCGAGGCCGAAGAGCAGCAGCGGCTCGCCGGGGTGGAGCTGTCCCGACGAGAAGGAGAACTCGTCCAGCGGAAAGTCAACCTCGACTCCCACGAGGAAGACCTTGCCGCTCGGGAGCAGGCCCTTGGCGGGGAACTGAAGGAGGCGAAAGCCGCCGCGGCTGCCGCGGAGACCGCCAAGGAGGAGCTTGCCGCCAAGGTCGCGATGCTGGAGGAGTTGCTGAAGGCGAACGTGGAGAAGATCGCCGCGCTCATCACGGAGCGCGAGAAGGATGCCCACACCAACTCAGAACTCCAGGCGCGTCTTTCCGAGAAAAGCGACGAGTTGAAGGCCGCCAAGGACTCCATCGAGGATCTTGAGCTGAAAGTCTCTGCGCTGAAGGACTCGCTTGACGCTGCCCGGGATCGGGAGACCAAGTTGAAGGAGGAGCTCCGCGAGGAGCGAACCTTGGCGGACAGCGCCAACAAAGCAGCCGAGCACTTCCGCCGTACTGTCGAGTTATGGACCGAGGACTTGGTATCCTGCGCGTCCGACATTGACCAGGAGCTGCTGGCGCTGAAGCTGGAGCATCTCATCTACTCCCCGGACCCAAATCTCGCTCATAGCGCCAAGCTCAGCCTCTTCTTCAGGGGGATCGTGGCGGCCCTTGCAAATCTGCGGAAGAAGATCCCCGCGCAACTCGCCGAGGAGACTCGTCGGCTGTGCACGGGAACCATGGAGCGTGTGCTGACGAAGATTGTATACCGCAATCCCGGCATAAACCTCACCAACGTTCTTCGCAGCTTGCCGGCCGACGCGAACATGGAGGCTCTGAAGGAGCAGGTCGCCCACATCATTGCTAGAGTGAACAAGATCTCCAGGGTGGAGGGCGACCGCGTAGACTAGGCCTCCTTTATCTTTATCTCTTTTTGTTGCTGCATAGGGTGTCATGAACTCATTAGTCATCGCGACAAGTTATTCCTTGTAAGATATTATCTTTATTTTGATCAATAGATGCAGTGTTATCTCCCTTGTTCTGATCCTCGACTTTGTATGCTTCAACCCTACGCTTCTAGGGAACTTGCCGGCAAGGGGCCCTTGCCGCGAGCGCTGAGTGCTAAACTCGAAGCAGCCTGCTGGCCAAGGTCTTTACCGGCAAGCAACCTTGCCGCGGCTAGTCGCAACGCACTTAGCTTGCTGAGCGGACTCGAAAACGAAACAAGGGCGCGACACTTGTCGCAGCTCACTTAAATCGTTGAGCGTGCTCGAAAACAAGATAAGGGTGCGGCTATCCACGGGTAGGTTCCTCCGAGCACAGGTTTTCCATACAAAGTGTGGTTGTTCAAGGAAGGCAACTTAAAATTTAAAATTTTGAACTGCTCAAATTCTAATAACTTAGCTTTCGTGATCTGTATGCTTCTCCGCAAGCTTCTCTTTCTTGAACAGCACTTGGTTCATCCTCCATTTCCTTCCTCCCCGCAAACTTGTGCGCGAGGAACGCTCCTTCCGCTTAAGAGGCAAGGAAAAGAAGAGGGAAACAAGTATATGGCCTTTCGGCGCATATTGCTTACGGATATGTGGCCGCACAAGAGATGCCAAATAACACATGCAAATAGCAAAGAAAAGCATGGGAAAGGCAACTAGCGCAAAACACGTAAACTTTATCGATGCACGGGTCTGCGCCCGCTTTGTACAAAGGGTTACATGCAACAGCGGCAAAGCTTGTACAAAAGGTGGTTGCCGGAACGGATCACAACAACCGCGCTTTATGGGTGAAACTTGCGAAGATGCTCTATGTTCCAGAGTTGCTCACCGGTAAGCCTTCTTCGTCTCGAGGCGGACAGCGCGGGCCTCGTGACTTGTCTCACCCGATAAGGGCCTTCCCACTTCAAGCGCCAACTTGTTTGAATTCTTGGCGGACTGAACACGCCAAGAACAAGGTCGCCTTCCTCGAGACTCTGGCTTTGACCTTGCGGCTATGGTAGCGGCGCAAGGCTTCGCTGGTATCGAGCAGCTCGTCTGAAAGAGCTCGAGACGTCTCTCCTCAAGGAGCAATGCGCCATCTTGCCGCAGCTTGCTCTTGCTCGAGCTCATCATAAGCGAGCACTCGAGGAGATCCGTATACGAGTTCCGTGGGGAGAACTGCCTCGCTCCATAGACTAGAGCAAAAGGTGTCTGTCCGTGGCTCGACGGTGTCGCTCGATTGACCAAAGAGCCGCCGCAGCTCCTCTATCCAATTTCTTCCGCACTGCGCAGCTGTCGAAAGTTCTTGTCTTGAGTCCGCGCAGCACTTCAGATTGGCCCTTTCCGCTTGACCGCTGCTCCTCGGGTGAGCAATGAAGCGAACAGACCTTGGCGCCAAGGTCTTGGACGTCTCGCATGAAGGTGCGATCGTGAATTGTGTACCGTTGTCGCGATAATCCTGTTGGGGATCCCAAACGCACACAATCGATCCAAGAACTTGACCGCTGATTGTGCCGTCACCTTTCTCACCGGCTCCACTTCGCCACTTTGTGAACTTGTCGATTGCTACGCATAAGTACTCAAAGCCTCCGACAACCGGGAAGGGGCCGAGGATATCGAGCCCCTGCATCGAGAAGGGCCGGACAAAGGGATTGTTTGGAGAGCTTGAGCCGGCCGATGAATCTGCTTTGCATGGAATCGCACGCTTCACACTTGGTTACTAGTGCGGTTGCATCTTGAGGGCTTCTTGCCAAAGAACCCTTGCCGAAAGCTTTCCGCAAGCGCCCTTGCGCCAATGTGGTGGCCGATATGCCTCCGTATATTTCGCCAACAGCTTCTATCCATCTTCCCCGGAGATGCACTTCACCGACACCATTGAGTTTTCTTCAGACAGCTCGTTATCCACGAACCGGTACATACTTGACTGTCTGGTTATCTTTTCTATTTCCTCCGGTCGCCGGAAGTTCTCCGGTTTGCAAAAACGGACGATCTGCTGCGCCCATGCCGGAGCTTGGGGCTCGGCAAAGAAGGACTAAAGGCATGAGGGCCGCTGCGGAACCTCGGCTTCTCACGGCAAGAACCTCTCGCTCGCCGAGCTGAAGGTCCCCGCAAGCTCGCCGGGCGAGGCTTGTCGGGATCACTTGCTTCAACCGTACAGATCCGAGGATCTACAGGAGCAAACTGTTCTCGGCGCTTACGTCGTTGATCTTGGGGACCTTGGCGGCGGCTCGGGGAGGCCCGCCGCAAGTAGTCGCCGGAGACCAACTTTCTTTCTTGGACTGCCCAGCTTGATGGCGTGACGGATGGTTGAGTCAGCTTGAGCAAGAAGGTCCCGGTTCCACAGTAACTTCATCGGCACACTTTGAAAGGCCATCTGCGATTTCATTCGAGCTCTCGGACGGCTCCATCTGCAAACCTTCAAAGCGCCTCAAGCTTCCTCACTTCATCGACATAAGCTTCCATCAAAGGGCTCGATAGCTCTTGTTAACTTGCCGACCACTAATCGAGAATCCCCGCACAATCAACTTCCTCGATCCCAAGTTCGCCGCAATCCCGAGGCCGGGCGAGCAAACCTTCATATTCAGCAAGTGTTGTTTGTCGCTTGCTCCCTTGGGAAGTGCATCCGGATAACATACTTGAGGTGCTCTCCGGTGGGCGCGATGAGTACCACGCCGCACCGGGCGCCTTTGCAGCGAGAAGGCACCGCCAAAGTACATTACCCATTCACTTGTCGCTTCTTGTACGGGTGTACTTGTTTCTTGGACTTCTTCATCGGGCGCTGGGGTCCACTCGCTATAAATTCTGCCAAAGCTCGGCTCAGATGGTTGAAGTACTTTCAAACTTTAGTCCAAAGCTCGACAGCTCCAGTGCCCACTCAACGATCCTGCCTGTTGCTTCTGGGTTGTGCAATATCCTCTTCAGCGGAAAGCGAGTGACCACTGTTATCTCGTGTGCCTGGAAGTAATGGCGCAGCTTTCTCGAGGCCATGAGGAGGCCGAAAAGCAACTTTTGCACACCAGAGTATCTTGATCTAGCCCCCTGGAGAAGGGAACTTACAAAATACACTGGGCGCTGCACCATCTTCTTCCGCACCTCATCCTGTTCCTGCGCAGAGTTGTGCTTGTCGGGGCCAGAGCTTGTCGGAGCAGCCCCCTGCTTGTCGCTGGACTGGCTTGCCGGTGGTGTAGCCTCCTCGTCGGACTCCCTCTCCGCTACTAACGCAGCACTAACCACCTGGTTGGTTGCCGCTAGGTACAAAGAGAACTTCTCCCGTGGTCTAGGTGCGACAAGTATTGGGGTGGAGGATAGGTACTGCTTCAAATCTTGCAGCGCTGCCTCCGCTTCCGAGTCCACTTCATGGGACCTGCCTTCTTCAAGATTTTGAAGAAAGGTAGGGCGCTTCTCGCAGACTTTGAAATGAACCTCACCGAGGGCAGCCACACAACCCGCAAGCCTTCCGACATCCTTGACTCGCTTCGACTTCGATCTGCTCAATGGCCTTAATCTTGTCGGGTTGGCTTCAATCCCCTCTCAGGATTACAAAGAACCCGAGAAGTTTGCCGGAGGGAACTCCAAAGACGCACTTCTCGGGTTCAACTTAAGTCAGATTCTTCGCAGGTTCTGAAATGTCTCTTCCAAATCTTGAATCAGCGATCCTTGTTCTTGCTCTTCACCACGATATCATCCATGTAAGCCTCTACATTTCGTGGATCCGTGGCTCAAAAGCACTATACACTACCCTTGCAAATGTTGATCCTGCATTCTTCATCCAAATGGCATGCGATGAAGCAATAAGTGCCACATGGAGTGATAAATGCGTCTTCTCTTCATCCTCTTTGGCCATAAAGATCTGGTGATAGCCTGAGTATGCATCAAGAAAGCAGAGTAGCTCACATCCAGCAGTGGAGTCAACAATCTGGTCAATGCGCGGCAAGGGGAATGGGTCCTTGGGACATGCTTTATTTACATCGGTGAAGTCTATACACAGCCTCCATTTCCCGCTGGCCTTGCGCACGCATTTAATCGGGTTTGCTAACCACGTTGGATGGATCACACCTCTAACTAGGCCTCGCTGCCTCTAGCTTCTTGATTTCTTCGCCGATGAATTCTTGGCGCCCACGGCTTGCTTCCTCACTTTTTGCTTGATGGGTCACAAGATGAGGACAAACAGCAAGCTTGTGCTCAATCACCTTCCAGGAACACCGGGATGTCGGACGGTTGCCATGCAAACACGCCGACATTCGCCCGCAGGAAGGCAACGAGCGCGCTTCCTATTTGTCGTCAAGTGTGGCACCGATGGTGAAGGTACCACCGTGCCGCCCTCCTTGGCGGACACCTTCTTGGTTGCCGCGGAGCGCCATTCCTTTTTACTCTTGCGGTGGAGCTCGACGGACGCCCTCGACGGCAGCGCAGACTCAAGAGGTGCGGTTGCCGGAGTGGGCCCCGAGCACTTGCCGGACTTGGTCTCGTCTTCTTCCCTCCGGGAGCTTCAGCGGCAAGTGTATTCTTATTGGCCGCAGCTGCCGCATCCCGGTAGATCTTGTCGGCGCAGATAAGCGCATCCTTCTTGTCGCCGTGGACAGTGATGACGCTTATTGGTCCCGGCATCTTGAGTACGTTGTATGCATAATGGGAAGCTGCCATGAACTTGGCAAGGGCAGGACGGCCGAGTATTCCATTGTATGGCAACGGAATGTCGGCGACGTCGAAAGTGATGCGCTCAGTCCTGAAATTGAGCTCCCGCCAAAGGTCACCGGCAGAGTGATCTTTCCTTGGGCTTGCTCCGCCCCGGTTGATTCCTTGAAAGAACCGGTCTCTTCGAGCTCGCCATCTGAATTTGGAGTTTCTTGATCACAGCAGAGGAGATCAAGTTCAGCCCGCCCGCCGTCAACCAACATTTTGGTGACCTTGAGGTTGCGGATGGTGGGTGAAACCAGCATCGGCAAGCACCCGACCGCGGTGGTGCGGCCGGTGATCCTCAAGATCAAAATGATGGGCGGCTTGGACCATTTGAGGAGCTCTTGCGACTCCACGGGCGGCTCGCTGCATTCACCTCACGCACCCACCGCTTAGCTGGCGGTGGAGGTGTGCGAGAGGCGCCACCGCCGACGCACAGACCTCCGTGGCCTTCGAACTCCTGCTCGCTGTTATCCTCATCCTCCATGTCTTCGCTGCCGCCTTCTTCATCCTTGTCGCGCCCCGGGAGGCCGATCACCTTGCCGCTGCTTGGCCTTGTCGCGGCGTCCTCCCCGGCCATTGAACGGCCGCTTCTTGCTTGGTTCTCCTCCGCCACCTTGGGCCCTCTCCTTGTCGCGCCTCTCGTACTCAGCTTTTTGCTGCTTGACGAGATCATCGACGCGCTTACAGTTGTAGAGATCGTGGCCCTTGGTGCGGTGGATTTTGCAGTATTGCTTGCCGGAGCCGTCCTGCTTGTCGGCTGCCGCTACAGGGGCAGGCTCCTTGCCGGAGCCGCCAGCCTGTGTTTGCTTGGCGGGAGCCTCCTTGCCGGACTTCTTGGCGGCAAGCACCTCTTTCTTGTTCTTCTTTTGGTTGTTCCGCCGCCGTCTCTTCTTTGCCGGGGCGGTGTCGTTGCTATCGTTTCCTCCTGCGCCAGACTCCTCCCCGGGGAGTCTCCTCCCCTCTTCCGCGCGTGCGCACTTATCAGCCAGAGCATAGAGCTCGCTGACATCCCGAATCTTGGTCATCGCCATCTCTTCACGCATGCGGGCGGTTACGCGACGCTCGGTGGAACGCGCCGATAACCGCGCGGTGGACATCGAGGATGTTGTGCTGCACACGGCTGAAGCGCTGGATATACTTGCGCAGGATTCTCCTTCCTTCGGGCCAAAATGTGGAGATCGCTCTCTGGCCGTGGGGTTTGTGGCCGCCAAAGAAGGCGCCAACAAACCGATGGCAAAGGTCTGCCCAAGAAGAAATGGAGTTTTCCGCAAGTGCATAAGCCAAGAACGAACGCTTGGCTTAAGCACGAAGCGGAAGTAGTTCGCCAGAATCTTCTCGTCGCGCTTCGCAGCTGCACCGCAATGGTGTAGACACCGAGGAATTCCGAGGGTGCGCCTTGCCGTCGTATTCTCCGACGTCGGCTTGAATTCTTCATGCTGGGCCATCGACGCGCCGCGTTCGCGAGTGAACGCAGGGCAGCTCGCCACGACGGCAAGTCGCCTGTTCACCGGGCGCAGACGCGCCGACAGCGTTCCCAGCTCTCTGTCGATTGTCGCCGAAGCTTCGGGCGGCGCCGACAGGGTCCGAAGGCTTCGCCGCCGCGGTCGCCGAGGACTGGCGTTGATCCCGACGAGTCCGCGGATCCGACGATGCCATGGAGCCGCTGCCGGTGTTGTTCCGGCGGGCGGCGTTTTTCGCTTCGCGGCGGGGAGTGCATGGTGGTTGCACCTCGGCGCTCTTTGTCGCCGCCGGCCTTCGTCTCCCAGCTTGCCGCGCCGCGAGGTCGCCGGCTGCTGTGAAGGGTCGTTGTTGGCGGCGATCGAGCTCGATGGTAGCCTCCGCCTTCGGCTTTGTCCGCCGCTGGAGGGAAGTCGAGGAGCAGTTGCGCCCTTGTGAGCGCTTCTGCCGAAGTGGAGGGGAGCGGGAGCGAGCGGTGCGGGGAGCGGGATATGCTCGGACTCCTAACAGCGTTAGAAGGAGCAAGGTCCTGCCCCGGCGCCTTCGCCTTGCTTGTGTCCGGACGGTGGTCTGGAACATCCCGTGAGCCTCCGGTGTGTCCTTGCCCTAGTAGGCGGATACCACCTCCCGTGGTATGGCGCTGCTGGGTTGTCGTGCGCTGAGATGGACGTGGATCCACGGAGACCGAGGCGTGGTCATCCGTCCTGTCCCTGGATCTGGTGGCACCGCGAGTGCCCTCGCCGGCGACCATCCTTCCGCCGGCGTCTCCTCCGCCCACCGTTGGCTCCGGTGGCGGCGGGTGAGACGCAGACGGGTCTGCAACCTTCGAAGCCCTCCTCTTCGGGGCCATGGCGCAGTTGTTGATGAAGTTGCTGATGAAGTTGGAGAGGTTGATGAAGAACGCGCCCGCGCGAACGCCGGATCAGGTCCGCACAACCTCGACGCCCCCTACCTGGCGCGCCAAAGATGTCGGGGGAGATCTGCCCGCCACGAACACCTATGGGGCCGGAGCCCCTTGCCTGTGCGGTACGAGGGCGGAGGGAGCACAGAGAGCAGATCGAGGCGGGCACGCGGGCGGTTTTTACCCAGCTTCGGAGCTCTCCGGAGAGATAAAACTCCTACTGCTGCTTTGTGTTTGTATTTGATCTTGCTCGAGAGTGTGAGCGTAGGTGAATTGTAGTGTCGAATGAGTCGAACCGACCGAACCCCTTCTACGTGCGCATGGGCCTCCCTTTTATAGTCGAAAGGGGGCGCCAACAGGTGGCAGCGTAGGAGAAAGGGGTAAAAATGTAAAAGAGGTGGTAGTTGGAACAAAGCGGAACAAAGGAGCTACAAAGGCATGAACAGTGGTTTCTACCTACTTTGACAAGGGGGACAAGGGCATTTAATGCCCGCCGCCAACCCCAAAAGCTCCCGCCCTTGCGTCTCCGCTCGCCACGGCGACGGATCCACCACCGTGAAGTGCCACCGTGCCCCCAGTTGCACAGCCATCCGCCACGCTGCCCTCGGAGAGGCCCCAGGCGGCGCGGGCCGATGAGCTGGGCGCGGCGCCTGAGACAGAACTCTCCCGGCAAGCACCTTGCCGGGTCTTGACCTTGCCGGACCCGGAGCTTGTCGGCTCAGAACTTGTCGCTCCCGGGCCCTCGCCGAACGCATATAGCGCCGAGGCGTGTCTTCTATGATGTAATCTTCTAATCTTCCCGGCAAGCTCTTCTTGCCAGGGCCTTGCGTGAGTGATGTAAGCTTGAGCCTCGAAGGCGGCCTTCGGAAGCTCCGCTTGCCGGGGTCTCGATCTTCTGTCTTGTATATTTTGTCTTTGAATGGTTTGACATGGAGCAGGAAGGTCTCCGGCGAGCACGTGATAAACCCTGCCGCGGGAAGCTGCAATCGCCTGCACACAAGTTGGGGTACCGAGGTACCCTACCTTAGTACAATCGACAGAAACATTTATATAGTGTGCTGAAATTTTCTATTACTTGTCACTATGGAAACTAATCCTTTGAGGGGCTTTTTGGGGTATCTTCACCCCAACCGTAAGAGCAAAGAGATGGTCCTCAACCCATCGAACCTTATGAAAATATTCACTTTGAGATTCCTTCGGGTATGATAGAAAAAGTGCTAGCTAATCCTTTTGCAGGAGACGGAACATTGCATCCCGACTTACACCTTATCTTTGTGGATGAAGTTTGTGGATTATTTAAGCTTGCAGGTATTCCCGATGATGTTGTCAAAAGGAAGATCTTCCCTTTATCTTTGAAGGGATATTCAATGACATGGTTTAGGCTATGTGATGATACGAGATATTGGAATTATAAGCGATTGAAGTTGGAATTTCACTAGAAGTTCTATCCTATGCATCTTGTTCATCGTGATCATAATTACATATATAATTTCTAGCCTCGCGAAGGAGAAAGCATCTCTCAAGCTTGGGGGAGGCATAAGCCAATGTTGTATTCATGCCCCAATCATGATCTCTCTCGGGAAATGATTATTCAGAATTTTTATGCTCGGCTTTCTCTTGATAATCGCAACTTGCTCGATACTTCCTGTGCTGGTTCCTATATGTTGGAGACTATTGATTTCAAATGGGACTTATTGGAAAGAATTAAACGCAATTCTGAAGATTGGGGTTCCGACGATGGTACGGAGTCAGGTATGACACCTAAGTTCGATTGTGTTAAATCTTTTATGGATACCGATGCTTTCCGTGGATTTAGCTCTAAGTATGGACTTGACTCTGAGATAGTAGCTACTTTTTGTGAAACTTTTGCTACTCACGTTGATCTCCCTAAAGAGAAGTGGTCTAAATATAATCCTCCTATTGAAGTTAAAGTAGTTGCACCTATTAAAGTTGAAGAAAAGACTATTACATATAGTGATCATATTATTACTACTGCTTATGTTAAAAAACCTCCTTTTCCTGTTAGGATAAAAGATCATATTAAAGCTTCAACTGTTGTTCGTAAGAGTAATACTAGGACCTATACACCTCCTGAGCAAATTCATGTTGAACCCGGTATTGCTATGATTAAAGATCTTTTGGATGAGGACTTAGATGGGCATGTTATCTCTTTCTTGGGTGAAACGCCTAATATTGCTAGACCCGATACTAAGACACGTAGACCTGTTGTAGGCACGCCTGTTATTTCTGTTAAAATAGGAGATCATTGTTATCATGGTTTATGTGATATGGGTGCTAGTGCTAATGCGATACCTTATGATCTTTATAAAGAAATTATGCACGATATTGCACCTGTTGAATTAGAAGACATTGATGTTACTATTAAGCTTGCTAATAGGGACACCATTAAACCTATTGGGATTGTTAGAGATGTTGAAGTCTTGTGTGGGAAGATTAAATACCCTGCTGATTTTCTTGTTCTTGGTTCCCCACAAGACGATTTTTGTCCCATTATTTTTGGTAGACCCTTCTTGAATACTGCTAGTGCTAAGATTAATTGTGAAAAGAATATTGTCACTGTTGGCATAGATGGTATGTCTCATGAGTTTAATTTTGCTAAATTTAGTAGACAACCTCATGAAAGGGAACCACCTAGTAAGGATGAAATTATTGGTCTTGCTTCCATTGCTGTTCCTCCAACTAATCCGTTAGAACAATATTTGCTAGACCATGAAAACGATATGTTTATGAAGGAAAGGGAAGAAATAGATGAAGTGTTCCTTAAACAAGAACTTGTGCTGAAACATAACCTTCCCGTTGAAATTCTTGGGGATCCCCCTCCACCCAAGGGTGATCCGTATTTGAACTCAAACCCTTACCTGATAATCTTAAGTATGCTTATCTTGATGAAAAAGAAATATATCCTATTATTATTAGTGCTAACCTTTCAGAGAAAGAAGAAGATAGATTATTGAAAACTCTGAAGAAGCACCGAGATGCTATTGGATATACTCTGGATGATCTTAAGGGCATTAGTCCCACATTATGTCAACACAAAATCTCAATGGATAAAGATGCCAAACCAGTTAGAGATCCTCAAAGACGATTAAATCCCAAAATGAAGGAAGTGGTAAGAAAGGAGATACTAAAACTCCTTGAGGCAGGTATTATTTATCCCGTTGCTGATAGTGAATGGGTAAGCCCTATCCATTGTGTCCCCAAAAAGGGAGGTATTACCGTTGTTCCTAATGATAAAGATGAATTGATCCTGCAAAGAATTATTACAGGCTATAGGATGCTAATCGATTTTCGTAAGTTGAATAAAGCTACTAAGAAAGATCATTACCCTTTACCTTTTATTGATCAAATGCTAGAGAGGCTATCCAAACACACACATTTTTGCTTTCTAGATGGTTATTCTGGCTTCTCTCAGATACCTGTATCAGCGGGGTATCAATCTAAAACTACTTTTACTTGCCCTTTTGGTACTTTTGCTTATAGACGTATGCCTTTTGGTTTATGTAATGCACCTGCTACCTTTCAAAGATGCATGATGGCTATATTTTCTGATTTTTGTGAAAAGATTTGTGAGGTATTCATGGATGACTTCTCCATCTATGGATCCTCTTTTGATGATTGTTTGAGCAACCTTGATCAAGTTTTGCAGAGATGCGAAGACACTAGTCTCGTCCTGAATTAAGAAAAGTGTCACTTTATGGTTAATGAAGGCATTGTGTCGGTGTCAAAACCGGCGGATCTCGGGTAGGGGGTCCCGAACTGTGCGTCTAGGCTAATGGTAACAGGAGACGAGGGACACGATGTTTTACCCAGTGTTCGGGCCCTCTCAATGGAGGTAAAACCCTCACGCCCCGCTTGATTAATATTGATGATATGGGTAGTACAAGAGTAGATCTACCACGAGATCAAGGAGGCTAAACCCTAGAAGCTAGCCTATGGTATGATTGTTGTAATGTATGTTGTCCCACGGATTAAAGCCCTCCGGTTTATATAGACACCGGAGGAGGCTAGGGTTACACAGTAGTCGGTTACAATGGTAGGAGATCTACATATCCAGATTGCCAAGCTTGCCTTCCACGCCAAGGAAAGTACCATCCGGACACGAGCCGAGTCTTCAATCTTGTATCTTCGTAGTCTTGGAGTCCGCGGATAATGATAGTCCGGCTGTCCGGACACCCCTAGTCCAGACTCCTCAAGAGCTCTCGAACCAGGCTTCAATGACGATAAGTCCAAATAAGCGTTTATAGTCTTCGCGCTGCAAGGCGGTTCTCCTTCAAATTCCATGTACCTACCGAATAGTGTCCGCCTCATCTTGAATATCGTGTTCTCGCCAAATAATGGCCCTCTTCCACGCTGCCGCACGAATGCGAAAAGCCGTGGTGTCTTTTGCATTTCACCCCTAATTGTGCGAAGTTGTCCGCCTATAAAGAGGCAAGAATCCAGATCCAAACCGCACCGTCTTCCTCCCGCGAATACTCCATCGAAGCGCCTTTGACCTAGAAATCCATTCCATCATGTATCGTCAACGCGGCTTTTCTTCACGCGCTCCCAGCCCACCGCCGGGGAATTGGAGGAGGTGCTCTATTTCGCACAACGAGCTAGTGAAGCTCCAAACGGAGGGATTTCTCCCTCCGGCCTTTATGGTCCTAGTCCGGGCCGGACTGGTTACTTATCAAGGTGGGAGGCAAGCGAGGACACCCAAGCCCCAATAAGGGGGAGCGAGTATGCTTTGTCCCCTATCTCGATAAGGGGCTCGGATTTCAATACATCCGCTCCTCCGCTGGCCTCTGAAGTTCTATGGACTCCAGCTCCACCACCTTCGCCCGCCTCCGCCTGCATATCGCGGGCTACGAGCTCTTTGTGAGCTATTCCTGGGCATCGAGCCCCATTTTGCATTGTGGAAGAGGCTGTTTTGCCTCGTACCCCGTTCTCATGAGGGGTCCATATATCAAGTGGGCGGCGCCAAAATATGGAGCATCGCCAGGACCGGATACCTATCCGGTACTCCCAAGAAGGCGTCCGAAGACTGGCCCTCGGAGTGGTTTTATATAGGAGACGCTCCACTGCTAGACCCAGTCCGGATCGGCCTCCCGGTGTTTAGTGTTGCTCCCTTGAAGAAACGCCTCAGCTGGCGCCCGCGGAGCCCCTGATTGGAGGAAGACAAGAGCGTCCATTATTTGATGGGCCGGATAAGATTAATGGCTCATTCCGGCTTGACCATGATCGGAGTCATGGCGACATGCATCAAGCGAGGGGTACAGCCACTACAATACAGAGGCCACCCCATGTGGGATTTCAACAGGGAAGACGATGCCACCCGGCACGGCCGCAAAGGGCCGGATTCAACCAAGGATCTGGTAAAGATCCTGTCCGGCTTCTACAAGGGGGAGAAGGAGGACTTCCTTCAAACGAACCCTTTGAATGGGTTTTCCATGATCAACCCTAGAGGATGGGTAAGTGAACACCTTGAAGGGCTCTACCCATGCTTTTGAAGTTTAAGCTTCTTACATTATGTCTTCGCCGCAGGATCTACGCCGGACTGTGGAGGACATGGTGAGTCCTGCTCCACAACCCGAGGATCCAGAAGGATCCCTGGGTCCGGCCTCTGAAGAGGACCCGGACATCGAGGTGGAGCTGATCGACGGGGTGTATCACCAGCTTAGCATAGACAATGCTCTAGTTGCCATTACGGCAGACTACCCCGGACTAAGTCCGGCTTCCCAAGTGACCGCGACCGAAGTCCGGACACCGTTATCTCTTCCCCGCCCATTTCTGACCTTCGCGAACGATGGTATTTTGCAGGAAGCGCCTTTACGGCAGAAGCCGAGCCAGCGGTGACCAACAGAGGCCATCCAACAAGCAAAGCGGAAAAGGAGCGCAGCAGGCATGTAAACGTCGCCACAAAGGTATAGCTCGTATTCAAATTTTCAGAGCAACGTTCTGAGGAAACGCCTGAGTGCTCATGATCTTTGTAGGAGAAAAAGCGCCCGCCGGACCGCGGGCGTAGAAGTTTCCGATCCAACCTATACCGGCCAGGCTCCAGCGCCCGGCCTAGAGGGGGAGGCAAGCGCAAGACGCGGGCCAGGTCCTTCTCCAACGGAGGACACCGACTGACTGTCCCCCACCAAATCTTAGGTGGAGAGCGCCATGAACCATAGGCGCCGCCGGACAGTGTTTCGTGAGGCGTGCTTTTCCCGGAGGCATTGGATGCCTTTAACGTTAGGGACGCGATCTCCGTGCCGCCAAGATGGTTTTACCCGAGCCACGGAGCAAGATGTGAAAGACATACGGGTAAGGAAATTTTAATGGTTGTACATACCAAGAACCCCGAGACTTAAAGTAGTTATGCTAACTGATTTAAGGATCATTTGGAATCGCAGTTTCATCGAGAAGAACTCCCAGCTGTCCCGGAGCTGCAAGATTGCAAGGCCCAACCGAGGTCAGATTTGCGCCGCAGGAGGAGATGCAAAGACCCTCCCCGGTAACACATTTTTATTAATAAACATAAGCGCTGTGCGGCGTGCGCGCAAGTCTAATAATGACATTCTAGGTACCGCCGGACAAGATCCGGACAGTCAAGCATTGCTGCACCAGCTAAAGGCCGTCGAGAGTGTGCTGAATAGGGTTCAGCAGAAAGGAACAAGCTCAGATGCCAATGCCAAGCTCGGAGAAGAGCTGAAAGGCGCTCAGCCGAGCTGTCCGCCCGCTAAGGAGAATCAGCGGCTTCGTCGCGGTATTTATAGTAAGTGCTTGAGCGGACTCTTTTGAGAAGAAGAGTTTGGCGAGGAAGCATTTTGACATGATATGTCTTGTAGGTATACTCACGGGTCGTCCTGCAGAGGAGATGCCCATATCAACGGGTGATCAACTTCCGAATCTGTTGCAGCTACTCGAACGAAGTTCGGCAGCAATGAGCGACGCTGCTCAGCTTTATGGCCAGCCCTCACCCTACCCGAGATCCTCGGGAGCTTATGGAGAAGCTGCAGGAGTGCGGCAGCGCTGCTTGTGGAAGATTTCGCTTGCCGTCAAGGTGCCAGGAGGCTTGGGACATGGTGAAGACATGGTACAAGAAGGCGGATCCCAACCACATGGCGAAGTTGGACGGTGGGGCCCGATGGGAAGGAGATCCTGTGAGTTTAGTGTACAGCCAAGTAGAGTTGGCTGCTAAATTCTCCCAACGGATCAGTAAACTAGACAGCACTGTTAGACGGGATTGAGGAGGAATACAATCAAGAATTTGACAATGTATGTTATCCTTTAAAGTGACATGTGAAATGCCTTCTAGCCGGATTGTAGATCGCTTGTCTTTGCCGACCTTTTCGCTTCAACCTCGGGACCCTAGAGTCCGGAGTGTGTCCGAATACCTCTTTGGTTGAGACACAACCGTGGTATGCATGGAGACCAGCGTAGGGGTCATTAGTGCTTTATCGCATAAGTGCCCAACTAGTTATGTTATATTACATGGTTAGTAAGAAACATCTTCCAGGAGAATAGTTCCGCTAAGAGTTCCTTTTCGCTGGGAGGCATGCCCTAAAGTGCATGTCCGGACTGCAAAGAAAGCAAGAAACATCCGGGGCAGATAGATAAAATCGTTAAAAGTCATCTTTAAATCACCGACCGAATATTCCCTTAAGAACGCTTAGCTTTCGGCTTCACCTACCGAGGTACACATCCGGCTGACCCGGCAAGAATAATCGCAGAGGTGCTCCTTTACCTCCTAACCGAACAATCGGGAACGAGGGGTAAGCACAGAGCCGTGCAACCCAGCTTGGCCAAAACTTAAGTCATATCAATGCATATAATGGCGAGTAAAAGGTACATGTGGAAGCTTGACACATGTGCTGGGTATGAAACCCTTATAATTGAGCTTCTGTAAAAGAAGCCCCCAGGAATAATGAGTGCGGATGGCACATCATGCGTATGCAAAGAATGCAGAAATGGGCCCATAAGGGCCGTCAAATAAAAAGGATAAGAAGAGAAATAAAAGACAGTCGAAGTGTAAAATTTTGGACGGGGGAAGGGGACTAACTCTTAGTCCTGCGCTAGGCATAGAATCGCCGGAGGCGGGCTGCGTTCCATGGGTTTGGCTCGAGTCGGTTATCCGGCGCATTTCAGACGGTATGCTCCGCCGTCAAGACTTGATCGATAATGAAGGGCCCTCCCATTTGGGCTTGAGCTTGTCCTTTTTCTTGTCCGCAGCGAGAACTAGTTCACCAACGCTGTAAGTCTTGGCCCGCATTTCTGCTTTGATATCTTCGAGCTCGCTGCCGATAAAATGCGGAACGAGCCTTCACGACGCCACGCTCTTCCTCCAATGTGTCCAGCTGTCCCGCCGATCCAGCTCGGCTTCTCTTTCCTCATACATGCGCACTCGAGGTGAGTCATGAATAATGTCACAGGGCAAGACTGCCTCTGCGCCGTATACCATAAAAAATAGTGTGAATCCGGTAGTACGGTTAGGCGTTGTCCGCAGCCCCCAGAGTACGTAGTCGAGCTCCTCGACCCATTGTGTGTCGGATTTAGTAAGTGACCTCACTAATCTGGGTTTAATGCCGCTCATTATTAGACCATTTGCTCTTTCCACTTGACCATTGGTTTGAGGGTGATAAACTGAAGCATAGTCGAGCTTGATGCCCATATTTTTGCACCATGACTTAACCTCGTCGGCTGTGAAGTTTGTGCCGTTGTCGGTGATGATGCTGTGGGGACTCAGAACGTGTACCACCCCGATAAAATTCTATCACTGGTCCGGACTCGCCGCTTTAACCGGTTTGGCCTCTATCCATTTGGTGAATTTATCAACCATGACCAATAGGTACCTTTGCTTGTGGGTTCCCTTTAAGGGGTCCAACCATGTCAAGCCCCTGCATCGCGAACGCCGTGTAATGGGTATGGTTTTGAGGGCGGGGTGGCATATGGCTCGATTAGCAAAGAGTCGACAACCGATGCATCGCTGACCAAGTCCTATCGGCCCACCCGAGCCGCCGGCCAATAAAATCTCAGACGGAATGCCTTTCCTACAAGGGCCCGGCTGCTGCGTGGTGTCCGCCTAGTCCAAAGATGAATTTCAGCCAGAGGTTTCGCCCTTCTTCTTCGGAGATACATCTTTGAAGGACTCCGTGGTACTTTTCTTATAAAGTTCTCCTCATGGACCTTGTAGGCCTTCAATCGCGGACTATGCAATGGGCCTCATTTTGGTCTTGGAAGTTCCCGCCAAGTAAGTAGGCTAGAAGGGTTCTGCCCACGCGGCGATTACGCCATTATGACGTGGGCGGAGGGTGTTATGTCATCTGCTGAATCATCGATTGATGCGGTTTTTCCGGTTTATCGCTACCGGCCCTCTTCCCATAGTACGGATGGCTTGAAGAGCCGCTCCAGAAGATATTTTGAGGGACAGATCACGCCGCACCGATGCGCGTAACGCCGGCCGCTTGGTTATTATCTCTGCTATGTGATGGAATTCAAGTCCTTCAAACCGAAATGACATTTTAGGACAGCGCTATGCGATATGCTGCCATTTTCGGATCCTTGGCGCCAAAGTCTCCGCTTATTTGGGATATTGCAAGGTTTGAATCCTCACACACTCTAGGCATTGAATGCCCATGGAGACCGCCATCCGGAGACCATGTAACAGGCCTCAGATTCGCTGCATTGTTGGAGTCCGTACATTATTTGAAGTACATATTGGATCAGATCTCCGCTAGACGCCAAGACGACGCCAGCCCCATCCGCCAACATTTTGGAGCCGTCGAAATGCATAGTCCAATTAGAGTATGCGCCGCACTTTTAGGGAGTTTGGCTTCACCATTCGCGACGAAGTCAGCCAAAACTTGTGACTTTATAGCTCGCCGAGGTTTGTAAGTTATGTCGAATGGTAAGAGCTCAATGGCCCATTTTGCAATCCTGCCTGCTATGTCGCGTTATTTATAATGTCATTGAGTGGTACTTCAGAGGCCACCGTTATCGAACACTCTTGAAAGTAGTGCCGAGTTTCCGGATGCCATGAACACCGTGATATGCTATCTTCTCGATAGTGCGGGTAACGGATTTGCAGGGGTTAACACAAGGGATACATAGTACACTGGTTTTTGAACATGGAATTTATGCCCTTCGCTACTCGCTCGACGACGAGGACCGCGCTTACAACTTGATGCGTTGCTGCGATGTATAACAACATTGGTTCGCCTAAAGTGGGCGCAGCCAGGACCGGATTTGTTGCCAATATGGCCTTTATTTCTTCGAGTCCGGCAGTGGCGGCATCCGTCCACTCGAAGTGTTCGGTGCGCCTGAGGAGGCGATAGAGGGGCAGCGCCTTTTCTCCTAAACGGGAGATAATCGCTTAGGGCTGCCACGCATCCTGTTAATTTTGTATTTGTTTGAGGTCTTTTGGAATATCCAACTGTGACAGAGCTCGGATTTTAGCCGGATTTGCTTCAATTCCTCTACCGGATACGATGAAGCCCAACAGCTTTCCGGCTGGTACGCCAAAACGCATTTTTCCGGATTCAGCTTGATGTCATATGCTCGAGGTTGTCGAATGTGAGCCTCAAATCGCCTACTAAAGTTTCGACGAGTTTTGTTTTGACGACTACGCCGCTCACGTATGCCTCGATCGCTTTTGCCGATCCGGGTGGCCGACATGTTTGAATCATGCGCCGATATGTTGCGCCGGCGCTTTTGAGTCCGGCGGCATCGTGTTGAAGCTCAATGGTCCATATGGAGTGATAAATGCCGCTGCGGCTTGGTTCGCTTCCGCCATCTTGATTTGATGATAGCCGAGTATGCGCCCGTGAAGCACAACGAATCGTGTTCGCCAGTAGCATCGATAATTTGATCGATGCGGGAGAGGAAGGATCCTTCGGCAAGCTTTATTGAGGTCTTTAAAATCGACACAAAGGCGCTTAGGATTTATCCTTCTTGGTACCATCACCAAGTTTGCTAGCCATCCGGATGTTTGATATCTCTAATGAATTGCTTCCAATAGTTTGGCTAGCTCTTCGCCCATTGCCTGCCTTTTGGGCTCGTAAAATCGTCAAGAGCCTGTTTGATCGGCTTGAATCCTTTTAGGATGTTTAGGCTGTGTTCCGCCAAATCTGCGAGGGATTCCGGCATGTCCGAAGGATGCCAGCGAAGATATCCCAATTTTCCCGGCGAATTCGCGAAGGCGCGCCTACTTCGGGTTCAATTGTGCCCCAATGGAGGCCGTCTTTGTTGGGTCCGCTGGATGGACCTGGAATTTTATTATCTCGCTCGCTGGTTTGAAGGAGGTGGACTTGGATCTTTTATCGAGTATCACATCGCCCTGTTCACCGTGAGCGCAATGCGGTGAGTTCCTCTGCCGCTAAGGCTTTGATAGTGCCTCGAGGGCTAGTGCGGCTGTCTTGTTTTCGGCGCGGAGTGCTATTTCCAGATCACTAGCGAGAGTGATTATTCCGCTGGGCCCAGGCATTTTGAGCTTCATGTACCCGTAGTGAGGTATTGCTTGAAAAATTGTGAATGCCTCTCGTCCTAATATGGTGTGATACCCACTGCTGAACGAGGCCACCTGGAACATGACTTCTTCGGATCTGTAATTGTCCGCAGAGCCGAACACCACATCGAGTGTGATTTTTCCGGTGCAGCGCGCTTCCCGGCTAGGGATTATTCCTCTAAAGGTTGTGCTGCTTCGCTCAATACGGCTCCAATCGATTTCCATTTTTCGCAGAGTTTCATAAATGAGGTTTAGTCCGCTGCCGCCATCCATGAGGACTTTTGTCATCAAGGCCGCCCACTATGGGACTAAGTACCAAAGGCGGCCGGGCTCGTTGTTCGAATGTGGGCTCGTCGCCGCATTGAAGGTAATAGCTGTGTCGCCCATGGATTTGTTGTTGCTACTTGGTAGACTTCAATGAGTTCATGGATTGTTCGCTTTTGCATAATATTTGATGCGAAAGTCTCAAGACTGCTGATACCGTGCTGGTATTGTTGGAGTGGTTTCGGAGCTAGAAGCTCTTCGCCACTTTTGGCCACCTGCCGTAATATCCAACATGCTCGAAGGCTATGTGTTGGGACGGTTCCCTCTGTACTATGAAGCTTACAGGGTCCATTGAGCCATCCCTCTAGTACGGTTCTGTTTCCCTTATTAGGTTTTTGTTTTTTCGTTTTTGCATCTGGGGCCTGAGTGTAAGGCGCCCTTTTACTGCGGACTGGGCTTGGGGCCGGATTATCCTAAAATCGATTTTCGGTTTTCCGGAAACTCTCCATCGCACAGTACTTTCGTACAATGGATGCCAGATCGGTGAAGCGCGTAATTTTGCGAAGATCGATGGTGTTTAGTATTCCCTTGTCCGTGCAGTTATTACAGAAGATTGATATTGCGTTTTCCTCTCGGCAGTCCTTTATCCTGTCCATAACCAGGAGGAATCGCCCAAGAGTGATGTAATCGTTTCAGAGGCTCTTGCCGTATTAGAGATAGATCACATATGTCTGGGCGGGTGGGTGGAATAAAATCCGGATCCTTGCCCATCTTGAGGCTCAAAGGCCAAGGGGTTTCCGAATTCGGAGGTTTGGTTTGCTGAGCACAATCCAGCGAGTCCGGGGCGATGCATGATTTTAAGTTCAATGCTCGATCGAAGTCCGTCCCTCCGCAGGAATCCGGCATGGAGGGTTCGGGAATCCGGACATGAATTGTTTTCAACACTGGCAAAGAGTTGCCGTGTTGCTTCTCTACCACTGCGACGTGGTGGGTGACCTGGGGAGAGTTAATCTCTCTCAGATCAGTTTTAAGCCCAGTCTGGTTGTAGTCCGTAGCGACTCCCAGGGCGGCGATGCGATCCAAGAGCTCGTTAATAGACGACAGCTCTATTGGATCTAACTGTTCGGCAGTTTTAGGGCTGACGCGAAGATTGCTTCCGACGACTTGAGAAGTCATTGCCGAAGCGGCGGCCGGACAGGAGGTCATGAGAAAACCGCCAAGCCGGATAGTTTGGCCGGCGGCCAAGGCCCCTCCGGCGAAAACACCGCCTTTGAAGACGGGTGGAGGCATCCGCTCTATCGGTGACGACACGAGGAACTCTCAATGAAAGCACCAATGTCGGTGTCAAACCGCGGATCTCGGTAGGGGGTCCCGAATCGTGCGCCTAGGCGGATGGTAACAGGAGACGAGGGACACGATGTTTTTACCTGTGTTCGCCCACTCGATGGAGGTAAAACCCACGCCCCGCTTGATTAATATTGATGATATGGGTAGTACAAGAGTAGATCTACCACGAGATCAAGGAGGCTAAACCCTAGAAGCTAGCCTATGGTATGATTGTTGTAAGGTATGTTGTCCTACGGACTAAAGCCCTCCGGTTTATATAGACACCGGAGGAGGCTAGGGTTACACAGAGTCGGTTACAATGGTAGGAGATCTACATATCCGTGTTGCCAAGCTTGCCTTCCACGCCAAGGAAAGTACCATCCAGACACGAGCCGGAGTCTTCAATCTTGTATCTTCGTAGTCTTGGAGTCCGGCGGATAATGATAGTCCGGCTGTCCGGACACCCCCTGGTCCAGGACTCCCTCACATTGTCTTGGGGCACAAGATCTCCGAGAGAGGTATTGAAGTTGATAAAGCCAAAGTTGATGCTATTGAAAATATGCCATGTCCCAAGGACATAAAAGGTATAAGAAGTTTCCTTGGTCATGCTGGCTTTTATAGGAGGTTCATTAAGGACTTTTCTAAAATCTCTAGGCCTCTGACTAATTTATTGCAAAAAGCTATTCCTTTTGTATTTGATGATGATTGTGTAGAAGCAATCGAAACACTTAAGAGAGCTTTGATCACTGCACCTATTGTTCAGCCACCTGATTGGAATTTACCTTTTGAAATTATATGCGATGCTAGTGATTATGCTGTAGGGGCTGTTTTAGGGCAAAGAGTCGATAAGAAATTGAATGTTATCCATTATGCTAGCAAGACTCTTGATACTGCCCAGAGAAATTATGCTACCACTGAAAAAGAATTCTTAGCAGTTGTGTTTGCATGTGATAAGTTTAGACCTTATATTGTTGATTCCAAAGTTACTATCCACACTAATCATGTTGCTATTAAATATCTTATGGAAAAGAAAGATGCTAAGCCTAGACTCATTAGATGGGTTCTCTTGCTCCAAGAATTTGATTTGCATATTATTGATAGAAAAGGAGCTGAGAACCCGCTGCGCATAACTTGTCTAGGTTAGAGAATGTTTTGATGACCCAACGCCTATTAATGATAGTTTTCCGATGAACAATTATCGGTCGTCAATGCTTCTCGTACTGCTCCTTGGTATGCTGATTATGCTAATTACATTGTTCCTAAATATATACCGCCTAGTTTCACATACCAGCAAAAGAAAAAGTTCTTTTATGATTTAAGACATTACTTCTGGGATGATACACACCTGTATAAAGAAGCAATAGATGGTATTATTAGACGTTGTGTGCCTGAGTATGAACAGGAACAAATCCTACGCAAGTGTCACTCTGAATCCTACGGAGGACACCACACTGGAGATAGAACTACACACAAGGTACTACAATCTGGTTTTTATTTGCCTACTCTTTTCAAAGATGCTCGTAAGTTTGTCTTATATTGTGATGAATGTCAAAGAATAGGTAACATAAGTAGACGTCAAGAAATGCCTATGAATTATTCTCTTGTTATTGAACCATTTGATGTTTGGGGCTTCGATTATATGGGACCTTTTCCTGCCTCCAATGGTTATACACATATATTAGTTGCTGTTGATTAGGTTACTAAGTGGGTAGAAGCTATTCCAACTAGTAGTGTTGATCATAACACTTATATTAAAATGCTTAAAGAAGTTATTTTTCCGAGGTTTGGAGTCCCTAGATATCTTATGACTGATGGTGGTTCACACTTTATTCATGGTGCTTTCCGTAAGATGCTCGCTAAGTATGATGTCAATCATAGAATCGCATCTCCTTATCACCCACAGTCTAGTGGTCAAGTAGAGCTGAGCAATAGAGAGCTCAAATTAATTTTGCAAAAGATTGTGAATAGATCTAGAAAGAATTGGTCCAAAAAACTTGATGATGCATTATGGGCCTATAGAACTGCATACAAAAATCCTATGGGTATGTCTCCATATAAGAAGGTTTATGGAAAAGCATGTCATTTACCTCTTGAACTTGAACATAAAGCATATTGGGCTCTTAAAGAGCTCAATTATGACTTCAAAATTGCCGGTGAGAAGAGGTTGTTTGATATTAGCTCACTTGATGAATGGAGAACCCAAGCATATGAGAATGCCAAGCTTTTCAAAGAAAAAGTCAAACGCTGGCATGATAAGAGGATACAAAAGAATGAGTTTAACGTAGGAGATTATGTGTTATTGTTCAACTCTCATTTAAGATTTTTTGCAGGAAAACTTCTCTCAAAATGGGAAGGTCCCTACGTTATCGAGGAGGTCTATCGTTCTAGTGCTAGAAAAATGAACAACTTTGAAGGCACAAATCCGAGGGTGGTAAACGGTCAAAGAATTAAACATTATATTTCAGGTAATCCTATCAATGTTGAAACTAATATTATTGAAACCATAACCCTTGAGGAATACATAAGAGACACTTTCCAGAACGTTCCAGACTCCGAAAAGGCATAGGTACATGGTACGGTAAGTAAACCGACTCCAAAACAACTCTAATGGCAATTTTTATCAGTTTTGGATTATTTAAAGATTTTAGGAAGAAAGAAGTAGTCCGAAAGGGGCACGAGGCTCCCACGAGAGAGGAGGGCGCCCCCCCCCTGTAGGGCGCACCCCCCTGTCTCGTGGGCACCTCGTGTGCCTCCCGGACTCCGTTTTCTTGTATGTTACATATTTTGGTTGGTAAAAATTCATCATATATACTCCCGAAGGTTTTGACCATCGTATCATGCAAATATCCTCTGTTTTCGTTTCGAGCTGTTCCTATTGCAGATTTGGAACAAGATGTCATCCCAAGATTCGGAGGAAGAGAGCTACATGGCTGATTATATTGTAAACCCAAAAGTATATGGGGATGTGGAACATTATGGCTGGACCACAGAGAAAGAAGAAGAAGACTATGATCCAAAGAGGAAGGAGGAGACAAGCTCTGATGAAGAGGACGATCCACTGCCTCAACCTGGTGATATGCATGTGGAGTTCAAGAAGTCAAGCATGCCTAAGGTCCAATCTATCCCACCATGTTTTTTGCAGGACAGCAAGGCAACACTATGCAAAAAGATAATGAAACTTGAGCTCGAGAATGAGGATCTGAGGAAGGAAAATTTTAGCCTCAGACGCAAGCTAGAGAAGAAAAGTGCAACAAATCCTACTTCACCACCTCCGAAGAAATAATCACATGGGTATGGGCACTCCCCTTGGCAACTGCCAAGCTTGCGGGAGGTGCCCCGGTATCGTATCACCATCACACTCCTATTTTTACCGCTTTATTTAGTTCGATCCTTCTAGTAGTATCTTGTTCTATTAGTTCGAAATTTTGATATAAGGTAGTTTTGAGTTTTTCATTGTGATCTCTTTATGTAATCGAGGTCGTTTGCTATCTGTAATAAAGATTAGTGTTGAGTCAAGGGCTTTGCTTTGTTGCTATGATCTTGAGAAAGTAGAAAGAACAAAAAGAGTTCATATTGATCTTATGGATAGTGATAACTTCACACATAGAAAGTATGAGGCATAAAAATTGTTGAGAGTTGATGAACGTAGCCTTGGTCATCGTTGCAATTAATAGGAAGTGATAAGGAAAGAGGGGTTCACATATAAATATATTATCTTGGACATCTTTTATGATTGTGAAGCACTCATTAAGTATGACATGCTAAAAGAGTTGACGTTGGACAAGGAAGACAACGTAATGGTTTATGTTTTCCGACATCTCAGTTAAAGTATATTGTCATTGACCTTCCAAATATGTTGAGCTTGCCTTTCCCCCTCATGCTAGCCAATTTCCTTGCACCAAGTAGAGATACTACTTGTGCTTCCAAATATCCTTAAACCCAGTTTTGCCACGAGAGCCCTCCATACCTACCTATGGATTGAGTAAGATCCTTCAAGTAAGTTGTCATCAGTGCAAGCAATAAAAATTGCTCTCTAAATATGTATGTCTTATTAGTGCAGAGAAAATAAGCTTTTTACGAACTTGTTGTGGAAGTAATAAAAGCGACGGATTGCATAATAAAGGTCCACATACAAGGGGCAATATAAAGTGACGTTCTTTTGCATTAAGATGTGTGCATCAACCCTAAACGCACATGACAACCTCTGCTTCCCTCTGCGAAGGGCCTATCTTTTACTTTATGTTTTACTTTATGCTTGAGTCAAGGTGATTCTCACCTTTCCCTTTTTATTTTTATCCTTTGGCAAGCTCCTCGTGTTTGAAAGATCATGATACATATATCCAATTGTATGTAAGTTGGCATAGGCTATTATTGTTGACATCACCTAAAGGTGAATATGTTGGGAGGCAACACAATAAGCCCCTATCTTTCTTAGTGTCCGGCTGAAACTCTATAACCACAAGTATTGCGTGAGTGTTAACAATTATAGGAGACTACGAGATAGTTGAGTATGTGAGCTTGCTGAAAAGCTCTATTATTGACTCTTTCTGATGTTACGATAAATTACAATTGCTTCAATGACTGAGATTATAGTTTGTTAGTTCCCAATGAAGTTTTTGAACCATACTTGACATTGTGAATTGTTTATTACTTGAACATAGGAAATCATATGACAAAATCCATTTATATTGCTGTTATTAGAATGATCATGATGCCCTCATGCCCGTATTTTATTTTTATCGACACCTCTATCTCTAAACATGTGCACATATTTTTCGATTTCGGCTTCCGCTTGAGGACAAGCGAGGTCTAAGCTTGGGGGAGTTGATACGTCCATTTTGCATCATGCTTTTATATCAATATTTATTGCATTTTGGGCTGTTATTACACATTATATCTCAATACTTATGGCTATTCCCTCTTATTTTACAAGGTTTACCATGAAGAGGGGGGATGCCGGCAGCTGGAATTCTGGCTGGAAAAGGAGCAAACGTTGGAAACCTATTCTGAACAACTCCAAATGACTTGAGACTCTACGAAACAACTTTTTGGATTTAATAAGAATTTATGGGAAAGCTTACAGGATGAAACTCCGCCGCCACGAGGCAGAACCTTGGCGGAATCAATCTAGGGCTCTGGCGGAGCTGTTCTGCCGGGGACACTTCCCCCCGGGAGGGGGAAATCATCACCAACGTCATCACCAACGATCCTCTCATCGGGAGGGGGTCAATCTCCATCAACATCTTCACCAGCACCATCTCCTCTCAAAACCCTAGTTCATCTCTTGTATCCAATCTTGTATCAAAACCACAAATTGGTACCTGTGGGTTGCTAGTAGTGTTGATTACTCCTTGTAGTTGATGCTATTTGGTTTACTTGGTGGAAGATCATATGTTCAGATCCTTTATGCATATTATTACTCCTCTGATTATGAACATGAATATGCTTTGTGACTAGTTACGTTTGTTCCTGAGGACATGGGTGAAGTCTTGCTATTAGTAGTCATGTGAATTTGGTATTCGTTCGATATTTTGATGAGATGTATGTTGTCTCTCCTCTAGTGGTGTTATGTGACCGTCGACTACATGACACTTCACCATTATTTGGGCCTAGAGGAAGGCATAGGGAAGTAATAAGTAGATGATGGGTTGCTAGAGTGACAGAATCTTAAACCCTAGTTTATGTGTTGCTTCGTTAGGGGTTGATATGGAGCCATATGTTTAATGATGTGGTTAGGTTTACCTTAATAATCCTTTTTGTAGTTGCGGATGCTTGGAATAGGGGTTAATCATAAGTGGAATGCTTGTCCATGTTAGGGCGTACCCAAGTGCCGGTCCACCCACATATAAAATTATCAAAGTACCAAACGCGAATCTTACGAACGTGATGAAAACTAGCTTGACGATAATTCCCAATGTGTCCTCAGGAGCTCCTTTTTCATTATTAGAACTTGTCCAGGCTTATCCTTTACTACATAAAGGATTGGGCCACCTTGCTGCATTTTATTTACTTTATTTACTTTCGCTCGTTACTATTTATCTTATCACAAAACTATCTATCACCTACTATTTCAGTGCTTGCAGAGAAAACCTTACTGAAAACTGCTTATCATTTCCTTCTACTCCTCGTTGGGTTCGACACTCTTACTTATCGAAAGGACTACAATAGATCCCCTATACTTGTGGGTCATCAACTACCCCATCTCACGTGATGATCGGACATGCGTTAGTTGATTTGGATCACGTTACACTTAGATGACTTGAGTGATGTCAGTTTCAGTGGGAGTTCTTAAGTAATTTGATTAATTGAACTTTAAATTATCATGGACTTAGTCCTGATAGTATTTGCAAATTATGTTGTAGATTAATAGCTCGCGTTGTATCTCCCCTTTGTTTTTTGATATGTTCCTAGAGAATACTAAGTTGAAAGATGATAGTAGCAATGATGCGGACTAGGTCCATGATCTGAGATTATCCTCATTGTTGCACAGAAGAATTATGTCCTTGATGCACCACTAGGTGACAGACCTATTGTAGGAGCAGTGATAACCCACAAGTATAGGGGATCATTTGTAGCCTTCTTCGATAAATAGGAGTGTCGAACCCAACGAGGAGCTAAAGGCAGAACAAATATTCCCTCAAGGTCTATCGAGCACCGATACAACTCTACACACACTTGACGTTTGCTTTACCTAAAACAAGTATGAAACTATTTTGCAAGAATAAAACTACTGGTACATTGCAAGAATAAAACTACGAATAAAATGCAAGGTATTAAAAGTGGATAGCTTTTGTCAACAAAAAAGTCATTTGTCCCTAGGTAATCAATAACAAGCACCGGTAATCATTCTTGTAATTTTATATAAGGGAGAGGCATGAGCTAACATACTTTCTCTACTTGGATCATATGCACTTATGATTGGAACTCTAGCAAGCATCAGCAACTACTAAAGATCATTAAGGTCGTGAAACCCAACCATAGCATTAAGTATCAAGTCCTATTTACTCCCATACGACATAACCCACTTATCCGTATTTAGGCTGCTGTCACCCCCACAACACTGACAATAAGCAAACCATGAACATAATGCAACACCATACAGCAGGGGGCCCTCACATTTGCGCGAGAACAGAGGGCATCGTAGGAGAACACCATAAATAAAATATACAATCATACCAACCAAGATGACGATTAACCCATAGGACAAAAATGATCTACTCAAACATCATAGGAAAGACAAATATCATTGGGAAATAACATATGGAGCTGAGCACCATGTTTAAGTAGAGATTACAGTGGGGAGAAGGGGTGTTACACCGCTGCATAGAGGGAGAGAGTGTTGGTGTTTACGGTAGCAAGATTGTTGATGTAGATCGTTGTGACGATCCTAGCCCCGACGGCACTCCGGCGCCACCGGGGGAGAGGGGGAGAGAGCCCCCCTCCTTCTTCTTCCTTGGCCTCCCCCTAGATGGGAGGAGGGTTCCCCCTCTGGTCCATGGCCTCCATGGAGGAGGAGGGGCAGGAGCCCCTCCAAGATTGGATCTCCCTCTCCGTTCTCTTCTGTTTCGCGCTCCCCAGATCTGGCCCTTCACGGTTTCTTAAATTCCCGGAGATCTATAACTCGGATTGCGCTGATCTTTTTACAAGATTTTTTTCTTGATATAAGCTTCCTTGCGTCTCAAGTATAGCTCCAACCAACATTCGAGGAGGGCACGACACACCAGGGCATGCCTGGGCCTGGTGGTGCGCCCTGGTGGGTTGTGGTGGCCTCGGGCCTCCGTTTACATTGATTCCACCTTCTCAAATTCACAAATATTCCAAAATAATTCTCCGTAGAGTTTCACTCACGTTTGGACTTTGTTTGATATGGATTTTCTGCAATACAAAAACATGCAACAAACAGGAACAGGCACTGGGCACTGGATAAGTAAGTTAGTCCAAATGAATCATATAAAAAGTTGCCAAAAGTATGTAAAAGTTGAATAATATTGGCATGAAACAATAAAAAATTATAGATACGGCGGAGATGTATCAGCATCCCCAAGCTTAATTCCTGCTCGTCCTCGAGTAGGTAAATTATAAAAAGGGTAATTTTTGATGTGGAATGCTACCTAGCATAAACTACTTGATCATATATCTAGTCATGGCATCAGTATTAATACATAAGTGATTCAAAGCAATAGTATATAATTTGACATAAAGACATCAATACTCAGGCATCCCAACAAACAATCATGTCTTTCAAAATATCAATGCTAAAGAACGTTATCCCTACAAAATCATATAGTCTTGTCATGCTCTGTCTTCCTAACACAAAGTATAAATCATGTACTATCCCGGTGTCAGCCAAGCAATTGGTTCATACTTTTTAACGCGCTTCAGCTTTTTCAACCCTCACGCAATACATGAGCTCAAGCCATGGATATAGCACTATGGGTGGAATAGAGTATGATGAAGGGGATAAATATAGAGAAGACAAAAAGTAATAAAGTCTCACATCGACGCGGCTAACCAATGGGCTATGGAGATGCCCATCAATCAATATCAACGTGAGGAGTAGGGATTGCCATGCAACGAATGCACTAAGAGCTATAAGTGTATGAAAGCTCCATATAAAAACTAAGTGGGTGTGCATCTAATCCTATAATGAAATATTCCCACTGGTATATGAAAGTGACAACATATGAGACTCTCCATATAAAAAACATGGTGCTACTTTGAAGCACAAGTGTGGTAAAGGATACTAACAATGCCCCTTCTCTCTTTGTTTATTTTTTTTCTTTCTTCTTTTTTTCTTTTTTTCTTTTTCTATTTTTTTCTTTCCCTTTTTTCTTTTTCTTGTTTTTCTCTCATTGTCCGGAGTCTCAGCCCGACTTGTGGGGGAATCATAGTTTCCATCATCCATTCCTCACTGGGGACTTCTTTAAAAATGAAGATCATCACACTTTTATTTACTTATAACTCAAAAGGAATAAAAATTACAACTCGATACCTATAACAAAATATGACTCTATATGAATGCCTTTGTCAATGTACTAGGATGTGCAATGATCTAGCGTAACATGTATGAAAAATGATGAACGGTGGCTGAGACACAACTACTATGTCAGCTATATTATCATGCAAAGCAATATGACAATGAATGCTCAAGTCATCAAACGGAAGCAGTGGAGGTTGCATGGCAATATATCTCGGAATGGCTATGGAAAGGCCATAATAGGTAGGTATGGTGGCTGTTTTGAGGAAGATATAATAAGGCTTATGTGTGATATAGCGTATCATATCACGGGGTTTTGATGCACCTGCGAAGTTTGCACCGACTCTCGAGGTGAGAAAGGGCAATGCATGGTACCGTAGAGGCTAGCAAATTGTGGAAAGGTAAGAGTGCGTATAATCCATGGACTCACATTAGTCATAAAGAACTCATGTAATTATTGCAAAAGTTTATTTGCCCTCGAATAAAAATAATACTACACATGATCCTAGGGGGGAGGTTGGTATAGGAGTTAACCATCGCGCGCCCTCGACCTTCACACAAAGATAGACAATCAAGGATAAATTGTGCTCCAACTTCCCAGCATAACGAGAGACTATACGTGCATGCTTCGGTAATCACAAACCTTAACACCAATATTCTTACTAACCACAACCGTTTACTAGTACTTCCCACATATTTCATCTATATATCACAAAACTATTGCAAGGAATCAAACATATCATATTCAGTGATCCATAAGTTTTATGTAGGATTTTTATGACTAACCATGCAAATGACCAATTCCATTTGTCTCTCTAAAAAGATATAAGTGAAGCATGAGAGTTTAATTCTTTATACAAAATATCATGCTCTAAGAAATATAAGTGAAGCAAAAGAGCATTCTGCGAACATCGGTTTTCTATGTGAAGAGAAACAGGCAATCCACACTTCAAATGATATAAGTGAAGCGCATGAAGCATTCTATAAAGCCATACTCAAAAGATATAAGTGAAGTGCAATGAGCATTCTATAAATCAACCGTGGACTATCTCATTCCATCATGGTGCATAAAAGAAAAATGAAAACTAAATGCAAAAGACACTCCAAGATTTGCACATATCACATGAACGAAATGAAGACAAAAACATACCGATACTTGTTGAAGAAAGATGGGATGCCTTCTGGGGCATCCCCAAGCTTAGACACTTGAGTCTCCTTGAATATTTACTTGGGGTGCCTTGGGCATCCCCAAGCTTGAGCTTTTGCCTCTCCTCCTTCTCCTCATATCAAGACCTCCTCGATCTTTGATCACTTCATCCACACAAAACTCAACAGAAAGCTCGATAAGATCCGTTAGTATAATAAAGAAAATCACTACTCTAGGTACTATTGCAAACTAATTCATATTTTGTTTTTGCATTTTAGCTACTGTAATATAACTTTTCCATGGCTTATACCACCGATAGAATCGATAGTTTCATCAAAACAAGCAAAACAATGCATCAAAAACAGAATCTGTCTTAAATAGGACAGTCTGTAGTAATCTAAACATTCACCATACTTCTGTTACTCCAATTCTGAAAAAATTATGACAAAATAAAAAATTTGTATAGCAAGACTGTGCGAAAGGTTTCAGAAACGTTTGACGTTCTAGTAAAACATGTAAAATCGCGCACTACAGCCAAAGTTTCTGTTTTTGCACTGCACATACCAACAAGCAATCTACTCATCCTAAAGGCAAATCTGGCACATTATTTTTATAATACAATGGAATTGTACAAGGGGATAATTATTTTTGTGAGAATCTTCATGAAAAATTCTACATTGTTTCCATGAGCATGAACACAAGTGTTCAAGGTCGACCCTCACTTCCGCAATGCATCACCTTTCAATCCCTTCTCTTTTGTGAAACGTTTTAAGTTCCCCTCTATATTTTTTTGTTTTTAAAGTTTATAAAAGCACTCAACAGAAATAAATTACTCTCTAAAACTTCCGGGTTGTCTCCCTGTCAGTGCTTTCTTTAAAGCCATTAAGCTAGGCATAAAGTGCTCAAGTAATGAATCCACCCGGATCCCAAGGTATATCAAAGCCAATTTTAATTAACAATGATTTGGCATTTAGTAGTGGGCACAAAGCAACATATATCAAGCAATGACGAAGTCTAACTCTCTTCGTATGCATCGGCATGTCATACAAGAACAATTCATGCACATCAAGTAAAGGCCAATACATGGCATAAGAAGTTTCTTGCAATTTTATCGTGTTGGAAACATAAAGAGGTGGAGATGTAGTTCCTCTCTCATAATAATTGCAAGTAGGAGCAGCAAGCACATGCATATTGTATTCATCAAAATCATCATGGGCAAAGGTAAAAGGCAACCCATCAATATAATCCTTAACAAGTGCAAACTTCTCCGATATAGTGTAGTTTGGAGAATTCAAAAAGATAATAGGACTATCATGTGTGGGTGCAATAGCAACAATTTCATGTTTAACATAAGGAACAATAACAAGTTCATCTCCAATATTATAATTCATATTGGCATCTTGGCCACAAGCATCAAGTTCATCAATAAGGGATATTTCAACGAATCAACAAGATCATAGCAATTATCATAGCATTCATCCTTCGATAACAACGAAGGGACATTAAACAATGTATGAGTTGAAGAGTTACTCTCATTAGAAGGTGGGCACGGGTAGCTAATCCGCGCTTCCTCCTTTTGCTCTTCACTCCCCTCATCATCTTTTTCATCCAATGAGCTCATAGTTTCATCAATTCCTTCTTCCATAGACTCCTGCAAAACATTAGTCTCTTCTTGGACAACGGAGACTTTCTCAATAAATGCATCAATATCAGAATTGTATTTATAGATATCATAGCAATATTTAAGGATAGCAAAATTTCCAGGTCTATAAACTGAATCATAAAAATCATAAAACTTTTCAAACAAAGATTAAATTTCATAAGCACCCTTAAAAGCAACAAATTCTTCTGTTCGTTCCACATCATAGTAATCATATATACCATTGGAATAAGAAGCCAAGGTTTAATTATCATTAAATTTGCATGAAAAGGGAAGGTATGGAGCATTCATCATAGAGCAACAAGAAAAATCATATCTCAAGCATAAATCCCGAGCATACCAATGCAACATATACATTTGATCCCATAAAAGTTTCCCTTTTTGTGTCAAGCGATAATCCTAAAGTATTCACATTGATCCAACGTTACTCCCATTATCAAGTTGAATGGGGTTTTCTCAGGATTATCAAAGTAGTACACAATATCTTTCACATAACGATCATCGAGGGTTTTAGGAGATTACCCATCTCCATGAGTAGCAAGTACAACTAATTTTTTTTGGTGTTTAGTGTTCCATATCCATAACTAAAGATAGAGAACAACTTAGAACAGAAAATAAAAACTACTTAGTGATAAAGCAAACAAGAACACACGAGAATATTCACCCCAAGCTATTGCTCCTTGGCTACGGCGCCGGAAAAAGGTCTTGATAACCCACAAGTATAGGGGATCGTTTGTAGCCTTCTTCGATAAATAAGAGTGTCGAACCCAACGAGGAGCTAAAGGCAGAACAAATATTCCCTCAAGTTCTATCGACCACCGATACAACTCTACGCACACTTGACGTTTGCTTTACCTAAAACAAGTATGAAACTATTTTGCAAGAATAAAACTACGAGTACTTTGCGAGAATGAAACTATGAATAAAATGCAAGGTAGTAAAAGTGGATAGTTTTGTCAACAAGAAAGTCATTTGTCCCTAGGTAATTGATAACAAGTACCGGTAATCATTCTTGTAATTTTATATGAGGGAGAGGCATGAGCTAACATACTTTATCTACTTGGATCATATGCACTTATGATTGGAACTCTAGCAAGCATCCGCAACTACTAAAGATCATTAAGGTCTTGAAACCCAACCATAGCATTAAGTATCAAGTCCTATTTACTCCCATACGCCATAACCCACTTATCCACGTTTAGGCTGTTGTCACCCCCGCAACACTGACAATAAGCAAACCATGAACATATTTCAACACCCTACAGTGGGGGCCCCTCACGTTTGCACGAGAACAGAGGGCACCGAGACAACACCATAAATAAAATATACAATCATACCAACCAAGATCACGATTAACCCGTAGGACAAAACGGATCTACTCAAACATCATAGGATAGCCAAATATCATTGGGAAATAATATATGGAGTTGTGCACCATGTTTAAGTAGAGATTATAGCGGGGAGAAGGGGTGTTACACCGCTGCATAGAGGGGGAGAGTGTTGGTGTTTACGGTAGCAAGATTGTTGATGTAGATCGTTGTGACGATCCTAGCCCCGGCGGCACTCCGGCGCCACCGGAGAGAGGGGGAGAGAGCCCCCCTCCTTCTTCTTCCTTGGCCTCCCCCTAGATGGGAGGAGGGTTCCCCCTCTGGTCCATGGCCTCCATGGAGGAGGAGGGGTAGGAGCCCCTCCAAGATTGGATCTCCCTCTCTGTTCTCTTCTGTTTCGCGCTCCCCAGATCTGGCCCTTCACGGTTTCTTAAATTCCCGGAGATCTGTAACTCGGATTGCTCTGATCTTTTTACAAGATTTTTTCTTGATATAAGCTTCCTTGCGCCCCAAGTATAGCTCCAACCAACATTCGAGGAGGGCACGACACACCAGGGCACGCCTGGGCCTGGTGGTGCGCCCTGGTGGGTTGTGGTGGCCTCGGGCCTCCGTTTACATTGATTCCACCTCCTCAAATTCACAAATATTCCAAAATAATTCTCCGTAGAGTTTCACTCATGTTTGGACTTTGTTTGATATGGATTTTCTGCGATATAAAAACATGCAACAAACATGAACTGGCACTGGGCACTGGATAAGTAAGTTAGTCCAAATGAATGATATAAAAAGTTGCTAAAAGTATGTAAAAGTTGAATAATATTGGCATGAAATAATAAAAATTTATAGATACGATGGAGATGTATCAAGCAGCTGCAGACGTTATGAACGTTTGGCAAGCTTGATATGATGACTACTTGATAGTTTAGTGCGCCATGCTTTACGGCTTAGAATTGGGGCTTCAAAGATGTTTTGAATGCCATGGAACATATGAGATGTTCCAAGAGCTGAAATTGGTATTCAGACTCATGCCCGCATCGAGAGGTATGAGACCTCTGACAAGTGATTTTCCTACAAGATGGAGGAGAATAGCTCAGCTAGTGAGCATGTGCTCAGAATGTCTGGGTACTACAATCACTTGAATCAAGTGGGAGTTAAACTTCCAGATAAGATAGTGATTGACAAAGTTCTTTGTGATGCACTGTCACCAAGCTAATAGAACTTTGTGATGAACTATGATATGCACGGGATGACGAAAAAGATTCCCGAGCTCTTCGCGATGCTGAAATCGGCCATGATAGAAATCAAGAAAGAGCATCAAGTGTTGATGGTTAACAAGACCACTAGTTTCAAGAAAAGGGTCAATAGAAAGAGAGGGAACTTCAAGAAGAATGGCAAGCAAGTTTCCGCTCCCATGAAAAAGCCCAAAGCTGGACCCAAGCCTGAAACTGAGTACCTTTACTGCAAAGGAAATGGTTACTGGAAATGGAACTGCCCCAAATACATGGCAGATAAGAAGGATGGCAAAGTAAACAAAGGTATGTTTGATATACATGTTATTGATGTGTACCTTACTAGTATTCGTAGTAGCTCCTAGGTATTTGATACTGGTTCAGTTGCTAAGATTAGTAACTCGAAACAGGAGTTGCAGAATAAACAGAGACTAGTTAAGGGCAAGGTGACGATGTGTGTTGGAAATGATTCCAAGGTTGATACGATCACCATCGCACGCTCACTCTACCTTCAGGATTAATGTTGAACCTAAATAAATGTTATTTGGTGTGTGCGTTAAGAATGAATATGACTGGATCATGTTCATTGCAATAGGATTATTCATTTAATTCGGAGAATAATTGTTATTCTGTTTACTTGAATAAAACCTTGTATGGTCATACACCCAATGTGAATGGTTTATTGAATCTCAATCATAGTGATTCACATATTCATAATATTGATGCCAAAAGATGCAAAGTTGATAATGATAGTGCAACATACTTGTGGCACTGCCGGTTAGGTAATATTGGTGTAAAGCACATGAACAAACTCCATGTGGATGGACTTTTGGAATCACTTGATTATGAATCATTTGATACTTGCGAACTATGCCTCATTAGCAAGATGAATAAAACTCCTTTCTTGGGAACAATGGAGCAAGCTAATAACTTGTTGGAAATAATATATACCGATGTATGCGGTCCGATGAGTATTAAAACATGCGGCGGGTATCGTTATTTTCTCAAGTTCACTGATGATTTAAGTAGATATGGGTATATCTACTTGAAGAAACACAAGTCTGAAACATTTGAAAAGTTCAATGAATTTCAGATGAAGTGGAGAATCATCCTAACAAGAAAATAAAGTTTCTACAATCTGATCACAGAGATGAATATTTGAGTTACGAGTTTGGCCTTCATTTAAACAATGTGGAATTGTTTCACAACCAACGCCAGCTGGAAAACAACTGTGTAATGGTGTGTCCGAACATCGTAACCACACTTTATTAGATATGGTGCGATATATGATGTCTCTTACTGATTTACCACTATTGTTTTGGGGTTAGGCATTAGAGACAGCCGCATTCACATTAAATAGGACACCGTCGAAATCCGTTGAGACGACACTGTATGAACTTTGGTTTAGCAAGAAACCTAAGCTGTCGTTTTTTAAAATTTGGGGTTGTGAAACTTATGTCAAAAGGCCTTAGCCTGATAAGATCAAACCCAAATCGGAGAAGTGCGTCTTCATAGGATACCCTAAGGAAACAATTGGGTACACCTTCTGTCGGTGTCAAAACCGGCGGATCTCGGGTAGGGGGTCCCGAACTGTGCATTTAGGCGGATGGTAACAGGAGACAAGGGACACAATTTTTTACCCAGGTCCGGGCCCTCTCGATGGAGGTAAAACTCTACGTCCTGCTTGATTAATATTGATGATATGGGTAGTACAAGAGTAGATCTACCACGAGATCAAGGAGGCTAAACCCTAGAAGCTAGCCTATGGTATGATTGTTGTAATGTATGTTGTCCTACGGACTAAAGCCCTCTGGTTTATATAGACACCGGAGGAGGCTAGGATTACACAGAGTCGGTTACAATGGTAGGAGATCTACATATCCGTATTGCCAAGCTTTCCTTCCACGCCAAGGAAAGTCCCATCCGGACACGGGACGGAGTCTTCAATCTTGTATCTTCGTAGTCTTGGAGTCCGGTGAATAATGATAGTCCGGCTGTCCGGACACCCCCTAGTCCAGGACTCCCTCAGTAGCCCCTAAACCAGGCTTCAATGATGATAAGTCCGGCGCGCATAATGTTCGGCATTGCAAGGCGGGTTCCTCCCTTGAATAATCCAGAGAAGATCATGAACACCAGGATAGTGTCCGGCTCTGCAAAAATAATTTCCACATTCCACCGTAGAGAGAATAAAATGTACACTTAGCTTAATCTGGCGACGATTATGCGGCGTGACATCACACCGCCACCAAGCCTTTGTTTGAATCGTTTTTACTATACCACCTCAAAGACGCTTAGCGGCGGTTTCTTGGCACGCCTTGTCGGGCGTAGATCGTGTTCCCTTATCCCGGGATTCTCATCAATACGTGCGTGGGTAACCCAACCGTTCCCATCGCCACGCCTCCTCTATCGAAGGGGAATCCCAAAAGGTCACGGAGACGGCCCTTGGTATTTCTTCCCCTTTATAAGAGGACCAAGGCTCGCCCTTGTTCTTCAATCTCGCATCGAATCTCTTCCCCGCTCCCAGTACCAACACCCAGAGCCTCAGATTCGAGCGGTTCGGATCCTCAACCATGTCCAGCTCCGACCTCCAAGGCTGGTGGATGCCCTCCTCCGTCACGGAGGAGGACATATTGAAGTTACGTGAAGCCAAGTACCTGGCCTACGAGGTTTCACACAGGTTGCCTGTCCAAGGGCAGGCCGTGCCCGCCCCCGAGCCCGGTGAATACGTCGTCTTCGTATCCCACCTCCGTCGGGGTTTAGGCTTCCCGACGGATCCCTTCGTGAGAGGGCTCCTGTTCTACTATGGGCTGAACTTTCACGACTTGGCTCTGGAGTCCATCCTCCACATCTCCGCATTCATTATCGTCTGCGAAGCCTTCCTCCGCGTCACTCCCCACTTCGGCCTATGGCTGAAGACCTTCAAGGTGGAGCCAAGATGATCGGGGCATCAAGCAGAGTCTGTGGGCGGCCATAAGCAAAAGGCCGATGCCCGTGGCCCGAGGGTTCCTTCCAAGAGGAACTCGGATCGTGGCAGCAGGAGGGTTCTATATCACCGCTCGAAGGCAGCAGCAAAAGCCGCCGCCTTTATTCCGCCGGGACCTCCACGCCAACCGATGTCGTGGGTCAACCAAGGGCTCAACGGGGGCCGTCCGAGGACGTGCCTCACCGCAGGCCGGATTCGAGACCTCCAAGCGAGGGAGATCGACCTGATCAAGGTGATGCGAGTTATGCTAATCGTGCATCTTCCGCCTCGCAAACGCCGTCCTCTCCGTCTATGGGAGTTCAACCCGGAGGGACCTTGGATTCTCCAACACTTTATGGGTGCGACACCCGTGGAGATGTACAAGTTGTTCTTCGGACCGCAGGTGGCGTGTCCGGAATTAGCCGAGGACGCAGGTCTAAGCTGCAATCGCCCGGATACTCAGGTAAATAGCTCCGAATCGGGGCACTCTGTTTATATGCCCTTCTAGAGTTCGCCTCCTGACCCATTACTTTTCACAGGAATGGGTGGCACGATCAAGGCTGATAAGGTGTCCGGCCCCTCTCCCAGAGACCGCATTGGAGCCCGTGCTGGTCAGAATGTTGGAGGTCGCGCCCACAGAAGGGGGCGACGGGGAAAATAGAGGAGCTAATATTTCGCCCAAAGGGTGATCAAGAGGGGGAACCAAGAACCCTCCATTCGGGGGAGAAGAGGACCGCCAAGATCCGGAGGCCAAAGCCCCTAAGCGTGGAAGAGATCTTCACCAGGGGTCCGCGTCCAAGAGAATCCGGACGCACAATCATCGCCAAAGGATCAGCCTCCAAAGAAGCCGTGAGTATGAAAGAGGGAGTTAATTAGTAAGGAAATACCTTCATTCGTGTTTCTGTGGGTAACCGAAATATTTATATTGCAGTTTGGATCTACAGCCTTCTCAAATGAGCTCTTCTTCGGGGGACCTTCTCCCGGAGATGATGCAAGCGATACGCCTCTGTCTGCAGCGCCGCCAGATGAGGCAGGCTAGCCCGAAGTGTCGTCACGGAGGGTATCCCCGAGTCCGGAGGGGCCAGAGAGTTCGGCACCCACTAGTATCCGCCGGGGAATCAAGAATCTGCTTTAGAGGGTGTCCATTTGAAGATCACCGTGCGTTGATGCGTATGGTGATTGAAGGATTTCGCCCGCCAAGAGCGGATTATGCAATGCCGCCATGAGTTTGTCAAGCGGATTTGAGGTATGCGAGAATGACGCACCCTTTTGTCTTTTAACAGTTTCGCACATAAAAATGCGCCCTGTATAGATAGTAGCCCCTGAGACTCAGTAGGTTGTCGGAAATGACAACGTACCGAGGATCGAAATCTAAAGTAATGAATTCCGTCGTTCCTATGCAGGTGGCAGATAGTCCGGGGGCTAGCCGGACTAGTGAGTTTGCCGAATTAAATCGGCAACTTGACTTGGCAGATGCGGACATCGCACTTGCCAACAGGCGACTTGACGAGTCGCAAGGTAAAAGAGTTCTCCGCAGTCGCTTTATTAAGGGGGTCAAGCCCTCCTCGATAAATTATATGCTGTTGCAGAGCACGGTGCTGCTGCTGTGGAGAGCCTTCGGGCCGAACTTCCTCGAGCTAAGGAGCAAGCCCGAAGGAGTGACGCGGCTGCCTCGAGGGCGGCCGAGGAGTTGAAAGCTGAAAGGGCTGCGCACTGCCTAAGCAGGGCAGAGGTGGCCGAATTGGCCATGGAAGTAAAGGATGCTTCCGACCGCAATGAGGCTCTTGAAAAGGAGCGCTTATCGGAGCGAGAAGACCTGAAGAAGGCCACCGCCGAAGCCAAGGATGCCCGCTCTGCAACGCGGGCTATGAAGGAGGAACTGCGCCAGGCCGGTGATATCATGGCTGGCAAGCCTTTTCTGCTGCGTCGCCGGTTTATGGATGGAAAGTATGCTCAATTTGAGCGGCTGTGGAGTCCAGAGGATCCGTATATGGACTTAGCTGCAAGTGGGGCCGATGCCATTAAGCACTTCCGGAGCCAGGAGGATCATGAGACGGAAGAGCTATATTGGTCTCAATTCCACAGTCCGGATCGCTCACTTCCGTTGACAGACCGGCTGGCCGAATGGGCCAAGCTAAATAGATTGTCCGAACTTGCCATGACTGACATCGTGGCCCATGTATGGCGAGAGGTCCAAGGCGACGAGCTACTTGACCATCGCAGCAATTCCTTGGAGCGGTGCCGCATATAAAGGAGATGAAGCGGTCGGCCGCATCGAGGGCGCGGATGGCTCTTGCCCGTGAAGGCGCATTGTCCGGAGATGGATGCCACCGCTGTTGCCGCCAAGGGTTCGGATGAAAGCCGGCTCCCTGCCGAGCACTACTTCGGGGAAGTTATACGTGGCGCTCGTGTAATAGAGTCGCAGTGCTCGAAAAATATCACGTTCAAATGAACGTATTAGCTTGTAAATCGATGATTATGTTATAACTGCTTTTTGTACTTGTGCGTCCCAAGTAGTAAAACTTCTCATGTGCGGCCGTTTACGTATACTTTTGTATAACTTGAAAGATGGCAGTCTTCAGCTTCAGCCCCCACGCACAAGGTGCGGGGGTGTTCGCAAAAATAGCGCATTTTCACAATTTAATCTGACGTCTCGGTCCTATTATAAGGAGGTGGTAGCGTAGCGAACGAGGCAATCCAGACTATAATGCTTTATCACTTTCACTTAGCCAGTGGAGCTCGAGGGTGGGGCTACGATATAGCCCCTGGTGGCATCGCCCTTCTCCGAAGTCGGAGCGCGTATGTGCCTGACCGGGAAACGGTCCTTCGTCAAAGTGGGGAATTCTAAACATTCCGATAGTCGATCGAGTGGTTGACCAGTCTCTCGCTGTATCATGACAGTCAATTTTCGCTTTCATCGAGGTGCTTGCCCAATTAACTGGGGCACAATCGCAGAGTTCTCCGGTGCCGCGTTAGCGATGATCGGAACGTAAGGCAACAAAACACGAGAGCCGGGCAAACCCAACATTTGACCAAAGACATGATTCGGAGCTGATGCATATAATGCCTAACTCGAGACGCCGAACACTCCCTAAGGTGTTCGGTCTTTATAATAATGGGCAGAACGATGCCCTAAGCCCCTAGTGTCCAGGTACGGGCATGGTCTTCTGACGCGGCCGATGCCAAAGCGTCAGGATCCACTTTGGCTATAGGAAGAAACCAAGGGAGAATAACAACAAGAGACAGTAAAAAAGGTTTACGCAGGGTCTTAATCTGAAAAGAATCCTCACAACGGGTCCCTACTGCACGTCTGCGCCTGTGTCTCTGTTGCACCGTTATCCTGGACGGGTATGCACGTTGTTCATCTGTAGAAAGAGAGGAACGTTTAGTTTAAAAACAATTCATGTGAAAAATATGTAAAATAAGAAATATAAATAATTAAAGCAGGGTTTGTATGAACCCGCGGTTGTTTGTGCGCGCAGCCCCCTATGAAGGGGTATGCGGCTAGGGAGCCCCTAGCCTAGTGACGCCGGATTCGTCTATCCGAGTCCGGGGTCTTTAAGTGACCCTCGTACTAAAATGACGCCACGCGGACCGGGCATCTTGAGTGTAAGAGACGCGTAATGCGGTATGGCGTTGAAGCGGACAAAAGCCTTTCGTCCCAAGAGTGCTTGATATTCGCTTTCAAATGGGACGATATGAAAAATTAATTTTTCTCATAAAAATTGTTCGGCGATCCGAACAGGACTTCTAGTAATACGGAGCCTGTGCACTTGGCGTAAGGGCCTGGCGTCACTCCTTTAAAGGAAGTGCGGCTGTGTCGGATTCTAGCAGGGTTTATCCCCACCCTACGGATTGTTTTTGAATACAGCAGGTTTAAGTCGCTGCCTCCGTCCATTAGGACATTAGTAAATTGTAATCCGTCTATTATGGGATTCAATATCAGGGGAGTCCGTCCCGCATTTCGAACGCTTCTGGAATAGTCCAGGTGGTCGAAAGTGATTGGTTTTGATATCCAATCTCTACAGTCTGCTGGGTTGGACCGTGCGAAGCTCTTTGTAGAAAGTGTCGCACTATTTTTCCGTATTATCACATGGAGTGAGTTTACTGCTTTGACCCCTTGTGGGAAAGTCTTTTGTTTTCCGGTGCTCTACTGGTGGGGCTTATCTTCTTCGCTTGACGCGTCGAGCCCCTTGTGTTCGGCATTTAGTCGGCCGGATTGTTTAGAAACCCAACAATCCTTGTGGGTGTGATTTGCAGGCCTTCCGGGGGTACTGTGGATTTGGCATATCTGACCCAAAATCTTGTTTAAGTTGGACAATTACACCGTCATCCTTTAGAGGCTGTGTTTTATTATTGGGCATGAGCTTTTGAATCCGGCGTTACCGCCGTGCTCTTTGAGCTTTTCTCTTTATTTCGCGCTGCTCTTTTCTGCGCGTGATTTTCCGCTTCCATCTCTTATCTCGGATGTACTTGGGTCGCTGGTGCTGCATCTTGCTAACCAGCTATCCTCTCCCGCATGAAGCGGGTCATGAGGCTTGTTAGTGCGGACATTGTCCTCGGTTTCTCTTGACCGAGGTGCTGTGCAGCCATTCGTCTCGAACATTGTGCTTGAAAGCTGCTAAGGCTTCGCGTCCGGACGATCGACTATTTGGTTCTTTTGGTAAGGAACCTGTTCCGCATTTCCACGCCGACTCTCCGAGCTGTTGAGTTATATGACTTAGATCATCGCATCCGGAGGATGGACATAAGTCCCTTGAAAATTTGCTCTAAATCGCCCTCGAGCTCTTCCCAACTTCCAACAAGAGTTTTCTCGGGAGGCTCTTAAGCCAATGACGGGCTGGCCCTTTGAGCTTGAGGGTAGATATTTTATGGCATGGAGATCGTCTCCTCCGCCATATGTATATGTAGTATATAATCTTCTATCCGCACTCGTGGTCATTGTTCCATCGTAGGCCTCTATGTTGATGGGTTTAAATCCTGCTTTGGGAATTCATGGTCCAAAGACCTCATCGGTGAAACATAGTGGGTGTGCAAATACCCTGTATTGTGTGTACCGCTATCATCGGACACTTGACGTGTTGCCTTGCTTCTTGGGGCCTTCTCCTTTGGCCCGTAAATGGACCTGGCTGGGCCATCTATCCTTCCAATTTCGTTGGTGGATTTATGTGTGGCGCCGCTGTCATAATTTGGCCTGTCATTTGGCCATCTATCCAACCAGGCGGCCCCTTTATTTTTGGACGGTGGAGGCTCTATGGCCTCCTCGTCGAATTCCGGTAGCAGCTTGCGCTTCGGGTAGCTCTTTGATTGGTGGCCATTGCCGTACTTATCTGCGGTTTTGAGCACTTTGCTCCATCTCATTCTGAGTGTGTCTTCCGCTGTTTTGAGCCTCCGTTTTTCCTTCTTCAGGCTTCTTGTAGTGCTGACGAGTCTTTTCCGAAGGTTCTTGCTCTCCGGCGGCGTGCCCGGCATGAGGTCGTCCGGACTGTTATTTTCACCGGGCCTGGACTGATTATCTGACTCGTCATGTTCGGACGGTTGCTTATTTGCATGTTAAATGCGTCCACTTGCGAGCCCCGCCAGACAGCAGCTCCTTTGGAGCGTTGTTGTCGTCGGCGGGACTTAGGCGGCGTCTGCGCCGCCGTTTTGGTTGTTTATTGGCGGGGTCATCTTCTGCCGCGGCCCGTTGGTCCTCGTTATCGCTCTCCTTTGGGGTGTCCACCATATATATGTCATGTGACGAGGTAGTTTTCCAGTGCTCTGTAGGCGCTGGTTCCTGTTCGTCTCCGGCATCGTCGTCCATAGCATCGATGTCGTCGGAGTCGTAATCTAGCTTGTCGGTTAGATCATCGACAGTGACTACAAAGTGGGTGGTGGGTGGGCTATGAATTTCTTCGTCGTCCGTACACCAACCATCCTGGCCATAGTCCGGCCAGGACTCTCCTGATAACGAGAGATGTTTTAGTGAATTCAGTATATCGCCAAAAGGCGAGTATTGAAAGATGTCCACGGTGGTGAATTCCATAACCGGCGCCCAATCCGGATTGATTGGTAGGGGCGCGGGAGGTTCGGAGTCCGGCGAGAGTCGGCGCCTCGGAATCACGAGTTTCGCAGGGACAAGATCGGTGTTCGCTCCATCGCCGTGGATGTTGAAGCCCCGGTGGCGTCTATCCACCGCCCTCGATCCGGGCGATCGGCTCGGGCTAATGGCGAAGCGGATCCGTGCACGCCACCAAGGCACTTTGTTCGCGGCGAGCTAGATCATGCCCATCGTCACAAAGCGGGCGCTTCGGCCGTGGCTCGAGTCTGTCGAAGATCAAGTCTCGGCGGACATCGGCCGTGAAGTTCAAGCTTCCAAATCGACTGGACGGCCGGGCGTAGCTTAATCTGCTCTAGATGGCCAAGTGAATTGGCCCGCAGTGCGAAGCCGCCGAATACGAAGATCTGTCCGGGGAGAAAAGTCTCATCCTGGACAGCATTGTTGGTTGAAGATGCCATCAAGCCTATCAGTGATGACACAGAGGAACTCTCAATGAAAGCACCAATGTCGGTGTCAAAACCGGCGGATCTCGGGTAGGGGGTCCCGAACTGTGCGTCTAGGCGGATGGTAACAGAGACAAGGGACACAATGTTTTACCTGTGTTCGGCCCTCTTGATGGAGGTAAAACCCTACGTCCTGCTTGATTAATATTGATGACATGGGTAGTACAAGAGTAGATCTACCACGAGATCAAGGAGGCTAAACCCTAGAAGCTAGCCTATGGTATGATTGTTGTAATGTATGTTATCCTACCGACTAAAGCCCTCTGGTTTATATAGACACCGGAGGAGGCTAGGGTTACACAGAGTCGGTTACAATGGTAGGAGATCTACATATCCGTATTGCCAAGCTTGCCTTCCACGCCAAGGAAAGTCCCATCCGGACACGGGACGGAGTCTTCAATCTTGTATCTTCGTAGTCTTGGAGTCCGGCGGATAATGATAGTCCGGCTGTCCGGACACCCCCTAGTCCAGGACTCCCTCACCTTCCATCACAGATCCAAAGGCAAGATCTTTGTTGCTGAGAATGGGTCCTTTCTAGAGAAGGAGTTTCTCTAGAAAGAAGTGATTGGAGGAAAGTAGAACTTGGTGAGGTAAATGTACCTTCTCTTGAATTGGAAAGTAGTACATCAGAGAGAATTGTTCTCGTGATGGCTACACCAACTAGAGAGGAAGCTAAAGATGGTGATCATGAAACTTCAGATCAAATTACTACTGAATTTTGTAGGTCAACCAGAGCACGATCGGCACCAAAGTGGTACGGTAATCCTGTCCTGGAAGTCATGTTACTAGACCAAGGCAAACCTACGAACTATGAAGAAGCTATAACGAGCCTAGATTCTGACAGATGGCTTGAGGCCATGAAATCTGAGATAGGATCCATATATGAGAACAAAGTATGGACTTTGGTGGACTTTCCCGATGATTGGCAATCCATAGAGAAAAAATGGATCTTCAAGAAGAAGATTGACACTGATAATAATGTTAGTGTCTACAAAGCTCGACTTGTCGCAAAAGGTTTTCCACAAGTTCAAGCGGTTAACTACGATGAGAGTTTCTCAGCCGTAGCGATGCTTAAGTCCGTCCGAATCATGTTAGCAATTGCCACATTTTATGAAATCTGGCAAATGGATGTCAAAAATGCATTCCTTAAATGGATATCTCTAAGAAGAGTTGTATATGATGCAACCAGAAGGTTTTGTCGATCCTAAAGGTACTAATAAAGTGTGCAAGCTCCAGCAATCCATCTATGGACTGGTGCAAGCATCTCAGAGTTGGAATATACGCTTTGATGAGGTGATCAAAGCATATGGTTTTATACAGACTTTCGGTGAAGTTGTATTTACAAGAAAGTGAGTGGGAGCTCTATAGCATTTCTGGTATTATATGTAGATGACATATTGTTGATTGGAAATGATATATAATTTCTCGATAGCATAAAAGGATACTTTAATAAGAGTTTTTCAATGAAAGATCTCGGTGAAGCTGCTTATATATTGGGCATCAAAATCTATAAAGATAGATCAAGACGCTTAATAGGACTTTCACAAAGCACATACCTTGATAAAGTTTTGAAGAAGTTCAAAATGGACCAGTCAAAGAAAGGGTTCTTGCCTGTGTTACAAGGTGTAAAGTTGAGTAAGACTCAAAGCCCGACCACGACAGAAGATAGAGAGAGAATGAAAGTCATTCCCTATGCCTTAGTGATGTTTGCTAGAACTACGTCGGTATTTCCCCAAAGAGGAAGGGATGATGCAGTATAGCGACGGTAGGTATTTCCCTCAGTGATGAGACCAAGGTTAACGAACCAGTAGGAGAACCTCCTAACACCACATAAACAACACTTGCACACAAATAACAAATACTCGCAACCCGACGTGTTAAAGGGGTTGTTAATCCCTTTTGGGTACATCGCTTCAGCATAGGCAAATAACGTGAGATAAAAGAGGTAGATAGGATAAATAGATTGCGGAACAAATAAATTGCAGTGAGGTATTTTTGTATTTTTGGTTTAATAGATCTGAAAATAAAAGCAAAGGAAAATAGATCGCAAAGGCAAATATGATGAAAAGATAGCCGCGGACCGTAGGTTTCACTAGTGGCTTCTCTCGAGAAAAATAGCAAAGGATGGGAAAACAATTACTGTTGGGCAATTGATAGAACTTCAGATAATCCTAACGATATCCAAGCAATGATCATTATATAGGCATCACGTCCAAGATTAGTAGACCGACTCCTGCCTGCATCTACTACTATTACTCCACACTGTAACATCCCAAATTTTCAATTTGGAATGTTATACATAAGATCATCATGCATTGCATATTTTCTTGCTTTTGTCGATCCTAGAAATTTCACGCAACTCAAGGACCCTCGGAGAGAGTTGGAGATTTTGTAATTTTTCATATTTGAGTTTTCTCAAATTATGAAAATAGGATCATTTGATTTTATTTATTTCATCTTCAAATAATTTTTCCAATATCAAAAATATGAGAGGGAATAATATGACTTTCCCAAAATTTAGGAAAAATGAAGATTTAAGAAATAAATCAAATTTTGGATTTTCCTCGGAGTTTATTTGCCTTAGGGAAAAATGTGTGTTTTCAAAAAAATTGCATTTAGGCCCCGAGTAAAAGTTCATTTTGTTCGACTCAATTTTAGGAGTCGGGGAAAATTTACTTTGTAATTTTTGGAGTTCGTTTAGATTTTATTTTCTTCGTTTTTCTGCGCGCGTTATTTAAAATATATATATATATATACGCAGCGCTTGACTGGGTCAAGGGCCCAGCCGAGCCCGGCCCACCGCGCCCTTCTCCAGGCAGCACATACCACAAGAGCCCGCTCGCCAAGCCGAATCCGAGGAGGATTCATCCTCCTCCTCCTTACTTGCCCCTCCCCAAGCCACCTCCCCTTTAAATACCAAGCCGCCCCCTCCTCCTCACACCGCCTTCGCCGCCCAAGAGCCAAGAAGAAGAAGCCGCCCGCCCGCCGCCACCAGCGTCGCCGTCACCAGCGCTAAGCTGCCGCCCGCCGAGCCCTCGCCGAGGTAGCCACCGCGCCGCGCCGCCCCTCGCCCGGTTCGGCTTTCTAATAAACCGTTCCGGTTTATTTTTTTTATGGTCCGGTTTTTTTTCAAAACCTAGATCGTTTTTTTTTCGGTTTTGTTGTTTAGCGAGCGTTCGCCGGATCGTTTGTCTTAACGAAAGTGATCACCGGTTATTCCCGGTTAACGAACGTCCGTTCATTTAACCGTTCATCATTTTCTTTTAATCGGATTTATTCCGCGATTTTCTGATCGTGATTTCAGATTCGATCTTCGTTCTAGTTTATCTTCTCGCTCGTTTATCGGAATCAGGTGATTCAAGCGCCTGGAGTTTCGTTTCGAAACCGCCGTTCCGACTAATCAACTTAAACAAAGTTTTGCTACTGTAAAATTTGACCTAGTTTCAACTTGCTAGAACCGAGTAGTTTTCTTCCGCCGTTTGTTTTCCGTTGTTTTGTTCGGTTCGTTTTCTTTTGCAACCAAGGTTCTTAAGTGAACTTTCTGGTTCGATCTTTTATTCAAGATTTACCTGTGCATTAGATGATTACTTATTGTATGCTTGTTGTTTGTCTGCGATAGATCACCCGGAGTGCGCCGCTTGTTACTTCGAATCTCTAGGTTTCGCGGATCATCAGCAAGGCAAGTAACACTTTGATCATACCCTTTTCTACTACCCAGTTTTTATGCATTAGATCAATCCTCAAACATTGCATGATTAGGATCTAATTAAATTGTGGGATGGGAAGTAGATGAGGTAGTACCTATTACCTGTTTTACTATGAAACCTTTGGGAGTTACTTCTACGTTTGCTTATTATGCCATGCTATGCTAGTAGACATGGATTGGGTGAGTGATATCCATGACAGATGTGAGTTTGTTAATTAATGGTTTATCTAAGGTGGCAACTTAAATACACATCTGGGTGGATTGAGGCACCTGGGGTTTCCAGGACTTGCCTGTTTTTCTTTTGGACCGCCACCCAGGCTCAAAGGGATCATAAGATAATTCATGCTAGTAACTTCCGTGTGCAGCCACAAGCCATTATGGGCTCTGGCATAGTTGACTAAGTCGTGTGAACTCTTATAGTGGTAGACTAGCAGATGTAGGGGATTTAGGTGTACAGGTCTACCCATCGTAAGGTGCTAGCGCTTCTGAAAGACTATGTCTCGGTCATCCGTTTCTCAAACACCATGAAGTGCGAGAAACCAAACGGAGGCGATCGAGTCTTGTGGGGAAAAGTGCGCAAACCTCTGCAGAGTGTACAAACTGATCATGATTAGCCGTGTCCCCGGTTATGGACATCTTGAATATCTACTACTTGAATATCATGTGAATCTCAACATGTAACTCTAATTTAATATTGTTGGGTTTGTTAATGATTATTTTTTAATTGGGATTGAGGATGCTGTCAACCATTCTCAATGTTTAACAACCACCATGATAGTTAAATAAATTTATTCCTTTGTAGTACGGAAAAATTGGCTTTATGCAAAAACTGTAACCATAGAGCTTTTCCACCAGCCATATATGCATGTAGTATAGGCATGTCATTCATTATTCTCTATGTGTTACATTGCCAGCATATTCCATGTGCTGGCCCGTTTTCGGGCTGCAACTTTCATGTTGCGACTTTTGAACGACATTTATTTAGTAAGGTGCTTTTAGGTCGTGGTTCTATACTCGGTGATGACGTTGGAGTTGATGGACTCACTTATCTTCCAAGTCTTCCGCTGTTATCGTTATTAGATGGCCTTAAGCCATATTTATTGTAATAAGTCCTCTTTTGGGACATCGATGTAATAAGTGTGTGATTAAATCCTTGAAATCTTGTGTGGTGTCGGCATTCTCGATCCAGGATGACACCGAGCACGAGACTTGACCATCCGAGGTCGGGTCGCTGCAGAGATGGTATCGAGCACACGCCGACCGTGAGGACACGACCACTAAGTTAAAGCCATAGATCACTATTCTCTTCTCATTTTCTAACTCCTCATCTTTTCTACTCTTTTAGGATGACGGACGCAAAGATCAAGTATGCTCAACCAGATGAAGGCACACCTTTTGGATTCCACTTGAAGGAAGTTACCAAGTACCTGAACATTGGATTGCCAAGCTTCACCGGGACTTTCAACGCCACTCTGCCTGAAGAGGAGCGCTAGAAGATTCAAGCTCACGTTCCGGGAAGGACATTCGCCCCAATCAGCAAGCCCATAGATAGTGTTTTCAGTGCACCAACCTGGAGTCTGGGAAAGAGCATGGCAGCTCATATCACCATGGGACGCATTGGAGAAGTTTATCAAGAAGACCTGAAGGACACTATCTACCAGATTTGCGGACGCCGAGATGAACAATGGGAGATAGTCAGCACCAAGAAGGATAGATCCATTGTAGCTTTCATCCAAGAGCTAAACCAGCACATTTGACGCCAGGAGAACCAGATGTGCAATTATATGATAGAGTTGAAGAATGCGAAGGGAAGGATCATCGAACTTGAAGGAGAACTGAAGTCTACACGCAAGGACTACATGGACGAGATCGTAGCTGTAGTAAGGCACAAAAGCGATCTTAAGCGTGAGATTGAAGAACTCAAGAGGAAATTAGCGCTCAAGAATGAAGACAAGTATGTCGACTGTCCGAGCAACTACATCATCATCGACGACACCGATTCGGATCCAAGCGAACCCGACTTTGAAGACGAAGCTGGAGCAGACATCATGGAGTCTTCCACCAGTTCAAATTAATAGATGACCCCCCACATATTAGTAGTATTCCCTCCATGTAAACATTATAGTTCAAGCACTTTTGCGATAGTTAGACCGTTGTATGCCCTTTGTTTGAAATGAATGAAGTGATGTGTGCATTTGTCTCATGTGCATTTGGGTAGTGTTTTCTCCTTAGACCTCACTCTATTCTTAATTTCTCATCTTTTCTAAACCCTTCAGATGCCTCCGAGACGTGACAATGGATTTGTTTTCCCGCCAGAGATCACTCAGTTGATTCAGCAGCATAATACTTTGATTCAAACATTGGTACAGAACCAAGGCAACAACAAAATAACCCACCACCACCACCACCGCGGATCACTTGACTCGTTTCCTTAGGCTGAATCCGCGGTGTATTCGATAAGCACCGAGCCGATTGTAGCAGATGATTGGCTCCGCAAGATAGGAAGGAACCGACCACTGCGGGATGTACAGATGGTGAGAAGGTGAAGTTTGCTGCACATCACAGACGGACCCGCAGCGGCATGGTGGGAGAATTTCACAGCCACTTACCCTATAGACACCGCCACATGGGATCGGTTTGACAAGCTTTCCGACTTGCCCATGTTTCAAAGAGGAGCTATGGCCATGAAGAAGCGTGAGTTTCGCAACTTACGCCAAAGAGGAAGGACTGTTGGCGAGATGTGGATGATTTTAGTAAGTTAGCACGTTATGCCCCGGATAGCGTTACTCTGAGCGCAGCTAAGCGGGAGAAGTTTCTGGAAGGACTGAATGATGAGTTAAGCATGCAGTTGATGGTAGCAAGTTTCAATAACTACCAGGAGCTGGTAGACCGCGCCATCATGATTAAAGGGAAGCAGCAGCTGATTGAGAATCGCAAGAGGAAGTATGGGCAGGGGAAGTATAACTCTGGAGCCCAGCAGAAGCCCCATTATACCCCCAAACAGGGAGTTCAGTTTCAGCATACCCATGGAGGAGGTAGTTCGCACAACCATAATGGCCACAAGAATGGTAATGGGAATGGAGGAAGCAACGGCCAGAACCATACCATCCCATCAACCCTAGCCAAGAAAGACCTGAGCCATGTCACATGTTACAAGTGTTCCAAGACCGGACATTATGCAAATGAATGTCCTGAAGGCCAAGGTGGAAATGGAAGCTCTGGAAAGAAGCCAAACCCTTTCAGCAGGGAACAGGTGAACCACATTGATGTGGAGGAGGTTGAAGATCAGCCGATGCATGTCGGTAAGTTTTGGTTAAGTCAATTATCTGCACTTGTTCTTTTCGATCTTGGTGCATCGCATTCATACATATCAAGGGGATTTGTAGAAAAGTATAGCCTGCCCACTAATATTCTTACAACCCCTATGCTAGTAAGCTCACCAGGAGCAGAGTACATGGCCAGACAAGGATGTTTTCAAGTGCCATTGAGTATAGGAAGGCATGTATTCCCGACGGATTTGGTCATTCTGGAATCCCAAGGTTTGGATGTGATTCTCGGTATGGATTGGTTGTCGATGTATGGAGGAAACATTGATTGCACAAGTAAGACGATTTTGCTCACGACGCTAGAAGGAAGAAGGATCAAGTATGTATCACGACATGGACCAAATAGGAATCAAGTAAATTCCTTATCAGGAGTTGTGCAGGAAGAGGTACCAGTGGTGAAGGATTACCCTGATGTATTTCCTGAGGAATTGCCAGGAATGCCACCGAATAGAGACATTGAGTTTTTGATTGAGCTTTTGCCAGGTACAGGCCCAATATCGACGCGACCATACAGGATGCCCGCACAGGATTTGGCGGAAATCAAGAAGCAGATTAAGGAGCTGTTGGATAAAGGGTATATACGCCCAAGTTCTTCGCCTTGGGGATCACCCGTACTTTTAGTAGAGAAGAAGGATGGATCGTTAAGGATGGTTGTTGATTATCGTGGATTGAATGAAGTAACAATCAAGAAACAAGTACCCACTACCAATGATAAATGATCTGTTTGATCGTTTGCAAGGAGCTAAAGTGTTTTGCAAGATAGATTTGCGACCAGGGTACCATCAGTTGAAGATTCGAGAGCAGGACATACCTAAGACAACATTCACCACAAGATATGGACTGTATGAGTATACCGTTATGTCATTTGGACTGACTAACACACCTGCCGATTTCATGAACCTGATGAACAAAGTGTTTATGGAGTCTTTGGATAAGTTCATCGTGGTGTCCATTGATGATATTTTGGTTTACTCGAAGAATGAAGAGGAACATAAGGAACATTTGCGATTGGTTTTGGAGAAACTAAGGGAACATCAGTTATATGCCAAGTTCAGCAAATGTGAGTTTTGGATAAAGGAAGTTGGATTTCTTGGACATGTTATATCTGGAGAAGGGATAGCAGTTGACCCTAAAAAGGTTGAGACCGTAACCGAATGGGAAGCACCAGCGACAGTTGGAGAGATCCGGAGTTTCCTTGGACTCGCAGGATACTACCGGAGATTCATTGAGAATTTCTCAAGGATTGCAAAGCCTATGACAGAGTTGCTGAAAAAGGATACCAAGTTCATTTGGACTGAGGATTGTGAGGCAAGTTTTCAGGAGTTGAAGAAAAGACTGGTTACCTCACCAGTGTTAATTTTGCGGATCGGACCAAGGATTATGAGGTGTATTGCGGCGCTTCACGCCGAGGACTTGGAGCAAAGGCTTATGCAGAAGGAAGAGTTGTTTCAGTATGCTTCACGACAACCTGAAACCTCATGAATTAAATTATGCCACACATGATTTGGAGTTAGCAGCCGTAGTGCATGCATTGAAGACATGGAGACATTTCCTCATTGGAAATCATTGTGAGGTGTACACGGATCACAAGAGTTTGAAGTACATTTTCACGCAGAAAGAGTTAAACCTTAGACAAAGGAGATGGTTGGAACTCATCAAGGATTATGATATGAGATTGCATTATCATCCCGGAAAGGCTAATGTAGTAGCTGACGCATTGAGCCGCAAGAGCCATGTCAATACGCTGATGACGGGAGAGATACCAAAGGAGTTAGCAGAAGAACTTCGTGAGCTATGTTTGGAAATAGTTCCGAGAGGCTATGTAGCAGCATTGGAGATTCAGTCTACCTTGATGGATAAAATCAGAGAAGCTTAGAAAAATGACAAAGAGATTGTGGATATAAAGAAGAAAATGATCGAAGGAAAAGCAAAGGGATTTCGTGAGGATGAGCACGATACCTTATGGTTTGAGGACCGTGTTTATGTGCCAAATGACCCGGGGATCAGGAAGTTGATTCTGCAAGAGGCACATGATTCACCCTATTCGATTCACCAAGGAAATACCAAGATGTATTTCGATTTGAAGGAAACGTACTGGTGGACCGGAATGAAGAAGGATATTGCGGAGTATGTAGCAGTTTGTGATGTATGTCGAGAGTGAAGGAGAACATCGAAGCCAAGTAGGATTGTTGCAACCATTGCGATACCGAATGGAAGTGGGATAAACTAGGCATGGATTTCATCACGGGTTTGCCAAAGACTCGTTCAGGCTATGACTCGATTTGGGTTATAGTCGACCGCTTGACGAAGGTAGCTCATTTCATTCCAGTCAAGACTACCTATAGCAGTGCTAAGTTGGCAAAGATATACATGACCAGAATTGTGTGTTTGCACGGAGTTCCGAGGAGTATCGTATCAGATAGAGGAACCCAATTTACCTCAAAGTTTTGGAATCGCTTGCATGAAACTTTGGGAACGAGCTAAATTGATCTGACTTTTCACCCACAGACATGATGGACGGACTAAGAGAGTCAATCAGATTTTGGAAGATATCTTTGAGAGCTTGTGCACTAGATTATGGATCTAGTTGGGACAATAACTTGCCGTATGCGAGTTTTCAGATAACAACAGCTTACCAAACCAGCTTGAAGATGGCACCTTCGAAGCTTTATACGGAAGGAGGTGCAAGGCACCGTTGTCATGGGACGAAGTTGGAGACCGTCGATTGTTTGGACCAGATTTGATTAAGCGATCGAGCAACAGAAAGTTAAGTTGATTCGCGATAGGCTCAAGGTAGCCCAGTCCAGACAGAAAAGCTATGCGGATTCAAAATGCAAGGAGATAGAATATGAAGTTGGAGACAGAGTTTATCATAGAGTATCCCCACTTTGAGGAGTGAAACGCTTTGGAGTTAAAGGAAAATTAGCACCATGTTTCGTTGGACCGTATAGGATCTTGCAACGCATGGGTGAAGTCGCTTATAAGTTGGAATTACCTGAGGGACTGTCAGGAGTTCATGACGTATTCCATGTTTCTCAGCTGAAGAAATGTCACGCCGAGATGGCGGAGGTACCGCTAAGAGATACAGTGCCACTCGAAGCAATTCAGTTGAAGGATGATTTAACATATGAGGAAAAACCCATCAAGATTCTCGAACACGCCAGCAGGGTTACCCGCAGCAAGGTTATCAAGTTTTGCAAAGTTCAGTGGAACCACCACTCGGAGGATGAAGCTACCTGGGAGAGAGAAGAAGATTTGCTCAAGGACCACCCTCACCTATTTTCTAGCCAACCCGAATCTCGAGGGCGAGATTCATCTTAAGGGGGGTAGGTTTGTAACATCCCAAATTTTCAATTTGGAATGTTATACATAAGATCATCATGCATTGCATATTTTCTTGCTTTTTATCGATCCTAGAAATTTCACGCAACTCAAGGACCCTCGGAGAGAGTTGGAGATTTCGTAATTTTTCATATTTGAGTTTTCTCAAATTATGAAAAGAGGATCATTTGATTTTATTTATTTCATCTTCAAATATTTTTCCAATATCAAAAATATGAGAGGGAATAATATGACTTTCCCAAAATTTAGGAAAAATGAAGATTTAATAAATAAATCAAATTTTGGATTTTCCTCGGAATTTATTTGCCTTAGGGAAAAATGTGTGTTTTCAAAAAAATTGCATTTAGGCCCCGAGTAAAAGTTCATTTTGTTCGACTCATTTTTAGGAGTCGGGGAAAATTTACTTTGTAATTTTTGGAGTTCGTTTAGATTTTATTTTCTTACGTTTTTTCTCATGCGTTTATATATATATATATATATATATATATATATATATATATATATATATATATATATATATACACATAGCTCGATCGGGCCAAGGGCCCAGCCGCGCCTCTCACACAAGCAGCATGCCATGCCTTAGCCGAATCCGAGGAGGATTCCTCCTCCTCCTCCTTACTTGCCCCCTCCCCAAGCCACCTCCCCTTTAACTACCCAAGCCGCCCCTCTCTCTGCTCACACCACCTGCCGCCACCACTGTCGCGTCACCAGCCGAGCCGCCGCCCATGAGCCCCTCGCCGAGGTAGCCATCACGACGCCGCCTTCGCCTGTTCGATTTTCTAATAAACCGTTCCGGTTTATTTTTTTTGATGTTTTGGTTTTTTTTTCAAAACCCTAGGTCGGTTTTTTTCCGGTTTTGTTGTTTAGCGAGCGTTCGCCAGACCATTTGTCTTAACGAACGTGATCACTAGTTATTCTTGGTTAACGAACGTCCGTTCGTTTAACCGTTCGTCGTTTCCTTTTAATCGGATTTTCTGATCGCGATTTCAGATTCGATCTTCGTTCTAGTTTATCTTCTCGCTCGTTTATCGGAATCAGGTGATTCAAGCGCCTGGAGTTTCGTTTCGAAACCGCCGTTCCAACTAATCAACTTAAACAAAGTTTTGCTACTGTAAAATTTGACCTAGTTTCAACTTGCTAGAACCGAGTTGTTTTCTTCCGCCGTTTATTTTCCGTTGTTTTGTTCGGTTCGTTTTCTTTTGCAACCAAGGTTCTTAAGTGAACTTTCTGGTTCGATCTTTTATTTGAGATTTACCTATGCATTAGATGATTACTTATTGTATGCTGGTTGTTTGTCTGCGATAGATCACCCGGAGTGCGCCGCTTGTTACTTCGAATCTCTAGGTTTCGCGGATCATCAGCAAGGCAAGTAACACTTTGATCATACCCTTTTCTACTACCCAGTTTTTATGCATTAGATCAATCCTTAAACATGCCATGATTAGGATCTAATTAAATTGTGGGATGGGAAGTAGATGAGGTAGTACCTATTACCTGTTTTACTTATGAAACCTTTGGGAGTTACTTCTGCGTTTGCATATTATGCCATGCTATGCTAGTAGACGTGGATTGGGTGAGTGATATCCATGACAGATGTGAGTTTGTTAATTAATGGTTTATCTAAGGTGGCAACTTAAATACACATCTGGGTGGATTGAGGCACTGGGGTTTCGAGGACTTGCTGTTTTTCTTTTGGACCGCCACCCGTGCTCAAAGGGATCATAAGATAATTCATGCTAGTAACTTCCGTGTGCAGCCACAAGCCATTATGGGCTCGGCATAGTTGACTAAGTCGTGCGAACTCTTATAGTGGTAGACTAGCAGATGTAGGGGATGTAGGTGTACAGGTCTACCCATCGTAAGGTGCTAAGCGCTTCGAAGACTATGTCTCGGTCATCCGTTTCTCAAACACCATGAAGTGCGAGAAACCAAACGAAGGCGATCGAGTCTTGTGGGGAAAAGTGCGCAAACCTCTGCAGAGTGTACAAACTGATCATGATTAGCCGTGTCCCCGGTTATGGACATCTTGAGTATCTAGTACTTGAGTATCATGTGAATCTCAACATGTTACTCTAATTTAATATTGTTGGGTTTGTTAATGATTATTTTATAATTGGGATTGAGGATGCTATCAACCATTCTCAATGTTTAAGAACCACCATGATAGTTAAATAAATTTATTCCTTTGCAGTAGGGAAAAATTGGCTTTATGCAAAAACTGTAACCATAGAGCTTTTCCACCAGCCATATATGCATGTAGTATAGGCATGTCATTCATTATTCTCTGTGTGTTACATTGCCAGCATATTCCATGTGCTGACCCGTTTTCGGGCTGCAACTTTCATGTTGCAGACTTTTTAGACGACGAGTAAGGTGCTTTTAGGTCGTGGTTCTATACTCAGTGATGCCGTTGGAGTTGATGGACTCACTTATCTTCCAAGTCTTCCGCAGTTATCGTTAGTAGATGGCCTTAAGCCATATTTATTGTAATAAGTCCTCTTTTGGGACATCGATGTAATAAGTGTGTGATTGCTACTCTATTATAAATCCTTTGAAGTACTGTGTAGTGTCAGCATTACTGATCCAGGGATGACACCTGAGCACAGAGACTTGACCTTAATAAGAGTTGTTCAATGAAAGACCTCAGTGAAGCTGCTTGTATATTGGGCATCAAAATCTATAGAGATAGATCAAGACGCTTAATAGGACTTTCACAAAGCACATACATTGATAAAGTTTTGAAGAAGTTCAAAATGGACCAGTCAAAGAAAGGGTTCCTGCCTGTGTTACAAGGTGTAAAGTTGAGTAAGACTCAAAGCCCGACCACGACAGAAGATAGAGAGAGAATGAAAGTCATTCCCTATGCCTCAGTGATGTCTGCTAGAGCTACGTCGGTATTTCCCCAAAGAGGAAGGGATGATGCAGTATAGCGACGGTAGGTATTTCCCTTAGTGATGAGACCAAGGTTAACGAACCAGTAGGAGAACCTCCTAACACCACATAAACAACACCTGCACACAAATAACAAATACTCGCAACCCGACGTGTTAAAGGGGTTGTCAATCCCTTTTGGGTACATCGCCTCAACATAGGCAAATAACGTGAGATAAAAGAGGTAGATAGGATAAATAGATCGCGGAACAAATAAATTGCAGTGAGGTATTTTTGTATTTTTGGTTTAATATAGATCTGAAAATAAAAGCAAAGGAAAATAGATCGCAAAGGCAAATATGATGAAAAGATAGCCGCGGACCGTAGGTTTCACTAGTGGCTTCTCTCGAGAAAAATAGCAAAGGATGGGAAAACAATTACTGTTGGGCAATTGATAGAACTTCAGATAATCCTAACGATATCCAAGCAATAATCATTATGTAGGCATCACGTCCAAGATTAGTAGACCGACTCCTGCCTGCATCTACTACTATTACTCCACACATCAACCGCTATCGAGCATGCATCTAGTGTATTAGGTTCATGGAAAAACGGAGTAATGCAATAAGAACGATGACATGATGTAAACAAGATCTATTTATGTAGAAATAGGCCCCATCTTGTTATCCTTAATAGCAACAATACATACGTGTCGTTTCCCTTTCTGTCACTAGGATCAAGCACCGTAAGATCGAACCCATCACAAAGCACCTCTTCCCATTGCAAGATAAATAGATCAAGTTGGCCAAACAAAACCCAAATATCAGAGAAGAAATACGAGGCTATAATCAATCATGCATATAAGAGATCAAAGAAGACTCAAATAACTTTCATGGATAAAAACATAGACCTGGTCATAAAGTCAAAGTTTCGGATCCCAACAAACACACCGCAAAAAGACTTACATCATATGGATCTCCAAGAGACCACTGTATTGATAATCAAGAGAGAAAGAGAAAGCCATCTAGCTACTAAGTACGGACCCATAGGTCTACGAATAACTACTCACGCATCATCGGAGAGGCACCAATGGACATGATGAACCCCTCCGAGATGGTGTCTAGATTGAATCTGGTGTTTCTGGACTCTGCGGCGGCTGGAATTGATTTTCGTTGACTCCCCTAGGGTTTCTAGAATATTAGTGTATTTACAGAGCAAAGAGGCGGTGCGGGAGGCTAACAAGGAGGGCACAACCCACCGAGGCGCGCCCTGGTGGGTTGTGCTCCCCTCGGAGCTCCCCTCAGGTGCGTTCCTGGCCTAGTGGATGTCTTCTGGCCCAAAAAATCCACAAAAAGTTTCGCTGCATTGGGACTCCGTTTGGTATTGATTTCCTGTGATGTACAAAACATGCAGAAAACAGCAACTGGCACTGGGCACTATGTCAATAGGTTAGTAACAATAAATGATATGAAATGACTATAAAATGATTGTAAAACATCCAAGAATGATAATATAACAACATGGAACAATAAAAAATTATAGATACGTTGGAGACGTATCACTCAGCCATAGGTTCTACAAAGTATGCCATGCTGTGTACCAGACCAGTTGTGTGCCTTGCTATGAGTTTGGCAAGGGGGTACAATAGTGATCCTGGAGTGGATCACTAGATAGCGGTCAAAATTAGCCTTAGGTACCTAAAGAGGACTAAGGGAATATTTCTTGGTTATGGAGGTGATAAAGGGTTCGTCGTAAAAGGTTATGTCGATGCAAGCTTTAACACTAATCCAGATGACTCGGAGTCTCAATCTGGATACATATTGAAAGTGGGAGCAATTAACTAGAGTAGCTCCATACAGAGCTTTGTAGACATAGAAATTTCCAAATATACATACAGATCTAAATGTGACAGACCCGTTGACTAAACCTCTCTCACAAGCAAAACATGATCACACCTTAGTACTCTTTGGGTGTTCATCACATGGCGATGTGAACTAGATTATTGACTCTAGTAAACCTTTTGGGTGTTGGTCACATCGCGATTTGAACTATGGGTGTTAATCACATGACGATGTGAACTACTGGTGTTAAATCACATGGCGATGTGAACTAGATTATTGACTCTAGTGCAAGTGGGAGACTGAAGGAAATATGCCCTAGAGGCAATAATAAAGTTGTTATTTTATATTTCCTTATTTCACGATAAATGTTTATTATTCATGATAGCATTGTATTAACCGTAAACTTGATACATGTGTGGATACATAGACAAAAAACACCGTGTCCCTAGTGAGCCTCTACTAGACTAGCTCATTAATCAAATATGGTTAAGTTTCCTAACCATAGACATGTGTTGCCATTTTATGAACTGGATCACATCATTAGTAGAATGATGTGATAGACAAGACCCATCTGTTAGCATAGCATATTGATCATTCAGTTTTATTGCTATTGCTTTCATCATGTCAAATACATATTCCTTCAACTATGAGATTATGCAACTACCGGATACCAGAGGAATTCCTTATGTGCTATCAAAGTTCACAATGTAACTGGGTGATTATAAAGATGCTCTACAGGTATCTTCGAAGGTGTTTGTTGGGTTGGCATAGATCAAGCTTAGGATTTGTCACTCCGAGTATCGGAGAGGTATCTGTGGGCCCTCTCGGTAATACACGTCATAAGAAGCCTTGCAAGCAAAGTGACTAATGAGTTAGTTGCAATATGATGTATTAGGTAACGAGTAAAGAGACTTGTCGGTAACGAGATTAAACTAGGTATGAAGATACCGACAATCGAATCTCGGGCAAGTAACATACCGATGGACAAAGGGAATAACGTATGTTGTCATAACAGTTCGACTGATAAAGATCTTCGTAGAATATGTGAGAGCCAATATGAGCATCCAAGTTCCACTATTGTTTATTGACCAGAGAGGTGTCTCGGTCATGTATAAATAGTTCTTGAACCCGTAGGGTCCGCACGCTTAACGTTCGATGACAATATAGTATTATATGAGTTATGTGATTTGGTGACTGAATGTTGTTCGGATTCCCGGATGAGATCACGGACATGAAGAGGAGTCTCGAAATGGTCGAGAGGTAAAGATTGATATATACGGTGATAGTATTCGGACACCGGAAATGTTTCAGAGGGTACCAAGTACATATCGGATCACCGGAAGGGGTTCCGGGCACCCTCGACAAAAGATATGAGCCTTATGAGCCAAGCGGGGAAACACACTAGCCACAAGGGGCTGGTGCACCCCCCTCCCCCCATATGGGTCAGCCAAAGAGGAGAAGGAAATAGGGGAAGGGAAAAAATAAAAAGTAGGAAGTACTACTTCCTTCTTCCCCATTTCCTTCCCCCTCCGACAATTTATGGAAAGTGGGGGCGCCGCTTGGGGAAAACCCAAGTAGGATTCAGATCCTACTTGGGGCGCCCCATGGCTGCCTCCCCTCTCCCTCCCACCTATATATATGAGGATGAGGGCGCCTAGCACACCCAGACATTATCTTAGCCATGTGCGGCGCCCCCCTCCATAGTTTACGCCTTCGGTCATATCTTCGTAGTGCTTAGGCGAAGCCCTGCACGGATCACTTCACCATCACCGTCACCATGCCATCGTGCTAACGGAACTCATCTACTACCTCGACAACTTGTTCGATCAAGAAGGCGAGGGACGTCACCGAGTTGAATGCGTGTAGAACACGGAAGTGTCGTGCATTCAGTACTTGATCGGTTGAAGCACAAAGAAGTTTGACTACATCAACCGCGTTGAGAAATGCTTCCGCTTACGGTCTACGAGGGTATGTAGACACACTCTCCCCCTTGTTGCTATGCATTTCCTAGATAGATCTTGCATGAGCGTAGGAAAATTTTAAATTGCATGCTACGTTCCCCAATATTATAGACATAGAAATTTGCAAAATACATACGGATCTAAATGTGGCAGACCCGTTGACTAAACCTCTCTCACAAGCAAAACATGATCACACCTTAGTACTCTTTGGTTATTAATCACATGGCGATGTGAACTAGATTATTTACTCTAGTAAACTCTTTGGGTGTTAGTCACATGGCGATGTGAACTATGGGTGTTAATCACATGGCGATATGAACTAGATTATTGACTCTAGTGCAAGTGGGAGACTGAAGGAAATATGCCCTAGAGGCAATAATAAAGTTGTTATTTTATATTTCCTTATTCATGATAAAGGTTTATTATTCATGCTAGAATTGTATTGATCGAAAACCTAAATACATGTGTGAATACATAAACAAATAACGTGTCCCTAGTAAGCCTCGACTAGACTAGCTCGTTGATAAAAGATGGTTAAGGTTTCCTAACCATAGACATGTGTTGTCATTTAATAACGGGATCACATCATTAGGAGAATGATGTGATGGAGAAGACCCATCTGTTAGCTTAGCATAATGATCATTCAGTTTATTGCTATTGCCTTCTTCATGTCAAATACATATACCTTCGACTATGAGATTATGCAACTCCCGGATACCGGAGGAATACCTTGTGTGCTATCAAACGTCAAAACGTAACTGTGTGATCATAAAGATGGTCTACAGGTATCTCCAAAGGTGTTTCTTGAGTTGGCATAGATCAAGATTAGGATTTTTCACTCCGAGTATCGGAGAGGTATCTCTGGGCCCTCTTGGTAATACACATCATAAGAAGCCTTGCAAGCAAATGACTAATGAGTTAGTTACGAGATGATGTATTACGGAATGAGTAAAGAGACTTTCCGGTAATGAGATTGAACTAGGTATAGAGATACCGACGATCGAATCTCGGGAAAGTAACATACGGATGGACAAAGGGAATTACGTATGTTGTCATAACGTTTCGACCGATAAAGATCTTCATAGAATATGCAAGAGCCAATATGGGCATCAATGTTTCACTATTGGTTATTGACTGGAAAGGTGTCTCGGTCATGTCTACATAGTTCTCGAACCCGTAGGGTCCGGACGCTTAACGTTCATTGACGATATAGTGTTATATGAGTTATATGATTTGGTGACCGAATGTTGTTCTGAGTATCGGATGAGATCATGGACATGACGAGGAGTCTCAAAATGGTTGAGAGGTAAAGATTATATATAGTACAATGGTATTCTGACACCAGAAGAGTCTCGGAATGCACCGGGTTGTCATCGGGTCACTAGAAGGGGTTCCGGACACCCCCCTGGTAGGTGTATGGGCTTAATGGGCCAAGGAGGGGACAAACAAGCCCACAGGGGGCTGGTGCGCCCCTCTCCCTATCTGTCCATCCCTAGGGAAGGAAAAGGGGGAGGGCTAGGCCCTCCTGCCTTTCCCTTCTCATGGGAGAAAGGAAAAGGGGGCGCCTCCCTCCCCAGCCGTTCCCCCGCACCTATACATGGCAAGGGGGGGACTACTTGGGAGGAGACCCCAAGTAGGATTCGGCCTACTTGCGGCGCCCTCCTGGCTGCTCCCTCCTCCCCCCGCCTATATATAGAGGGAGGGGGCGCCTAGCACACCAGAACATAATCTTAGCCATGTGCGGCGCCCCCTCCACTGTTTACACCCCCGATCATATTTTCGCAGTGCTTAGGCAAAGCCCCGCGGAGATCACTGATACGTCTCTAACATATCTATAATTTATGAAGTATTCATGCCATGTTTACAACAATTTTATATGGTTTTGGTATGATTTTATTAGAACTAACCCGGACTGGCGTTGTTTTCAGCAGAACTACCGTGGTGTCATTTTTTGTGCAGAAATAGAAGTTCACGGAACGAGCTGAAAATTTACGGAGAATATTTTCGGAAAACATAAAAAATATTGGAATGAAAAGATATCGGAGAGGAGTCCCAAGGAAACCACAGGGGTGGGGGTGCCCTCCCCCTAGGGCGCCCCCTGCCTTGTCATCGCCTCGTGGGCCCCTTGACTTGTCCCTGACGCCAACACCTCCTATAAATCCCAAAACCTCTAGAAATAAACCTAGATCGGAAGTTCCTTCACCGCAAGCCTCTGTAGCCACAGAAAACCAATCGGGAGCCCGTTCCGGCACCCTGCCGGAGGGGGAAACCATCACCAGTGGCCATCTTCATCATCCCGGCGCTCTCCATGATGAGGAGGGAGTAGTTCAGCCTTGGGGCTGAGGGTATGTACCAGTAGCTATTGTTTGATCTCTCTCTCTCTCTCTCTCTCTCTCTCTCTCTCGTGTTCTTGATTCGGCCTGATCTTGATGTACTGCGAGCTTTGCTACTATAGTTGGATCATATGATGTTTCTCCCTATATCTCCTTGTGATGAATTGAGTCTTTTCGTTTGAGGTTTTGTTATGTTGGATTGAATCTTTGGATGTGAGAGCACTTGATGTATGTCTTGCGATGGGATATCCGTGGTGACAATGGGATGTTCTATTCATCCACTTGATGTATGTTTTGGTTATCAACTTGCGAATTCCAGTGGTGACATTGGGGTAGTCTATGCATAGGGGTTGATGCACGTTTTCATATTCCTTTCTCCGGTCGAAATCTCGGGATTCTCATGAAGTTCTTTGTGTTGGATTGAATATTATGAATCTGAAGTTGTTTGATGCATATCGCATAATTGACCCACGGAAACTTGTGGTGACATTGGAGTGTCTAGGTGACATTAGGGTTGATTGATGTGTGTCATATGGTGTTATTTTACTATGAACTCTAGGGTTGTTTGTGACACTTATAGGAATAGCTCAATGGATTGACTGGAAAGAATAACTTTGAGGTGGTTTCGTACCCTACAAGCAATTTCATCTTATGTTCTCCGTGATAGGAACTTTGGAGTGACTCTTTGTTGCACGTTGAGGGATTGTTATATTATCTAATTATGTTATCATTGTTGAGAGAACTTGCACTAGTGAAAGTATGAACCCTAGGCCTTGTTTCCAAGCATTGCAATACTGTTTTTGCTCACTTTTGTCACTAGCTACCTTGCTGTTTTTATATTTTCAGATTACAAAAACCTACATGTACCATCCATATTGCACATGTATCACCATCTCTTCTCCGAACTAGTGCACCTATATAGTTTGCCATTGTATTGGGTGTGTTGGGGACAAGAGACTCCTTGTTATTTGGTTGCAGAGTTGTTTGAGAGGGACCATCTTCATCTACGCGTCCCACGGATTGATAAACCTTAGGTCATCCACTTGAGGGAAATTTGCTACTGCCCTACAAAACTCTGCGCTTGGAGGCCCAACAGGAGTCTACAAGAAGAAGGTTGTGTAGTAGACAGCAAGCTCTTTTCTGGCCCGTTGCCGGGGAGGTTAGTGCTTGAAGGTATATCTTTAGATCTTGCAATCGAATCTTTTAGTTTCTTGTTTTATCACTTGTTTAGTTTATAAAAGAAAACCGCAAAAAATGGAATTTAGGTTGCCTCGTATACTTCATCTTTTTAGTGTCTTTCGTGAAAATGATGGAAAGGAAAATTGTGCTCAAGTGCTAGAAGAAGAAGTCAATAAATTGTTTGGCACTAAATATTTGAATGATGAGCATGATTGCAATGTTGTTAGTATGAACTCTTTGAATATCCATAGTACTAATGATGATTGCACTAGTCATGATAAAAATGTTTCTCATAAGCATGTCAACTTTTGTGGAGTGCATAGAGTTTGCAGTTACATACCAAAAAGGGAAGATAGATTTTGCAAGAGGCATAAGTATTTAGAAACTAAATGATTGCAAGAGAGGCTAGATGTTTGTGCTGAAAAATTTAAATTTTCTTGCCATCCTTGTGAACTTTCCAATGAATGTGGTCAATTAAATCTCCAATGCAAAATGTTTCATGATCGAATCGTGTCCAAAAATTGCGATGACTTGGTTACCCTTGCGAATCATAATGAACTTAATTTGCTTCTGGGTTATGAAGAAATGAAACGTATAACTACGGATATTCCAGAATATAACCTTAAGAAATTTCTTGATTTTGATCTAGAGGAAATTTATATGTATTGTACGGTAAATTGCTTTGAAAAATCCTTATATTGCCAATTACTTAAAGGCAAGAAAACAAATAGAAGATGAAGAGAATACTAATGAAAGGGAAGAGGTTTCCCAATATCCTCCTTTTTTTCTTATGATGGATCAGGTAACGAGAATGAGTTTCCTATGCAACCAATCTCATCAACAAGGAGCACCAAAAAGTTGATTAAACCCACACATGATGTGGAGAAGAAAAAGAAAAGGCGGAAAAGCAAAGGTGAAAAGGTATCCCTCCCGAATGATGTTGCTCCTATTAATGTTATGCCTCATGAGAATGAATCAAAAATAAATGTGGAGGATGATATACTTGATGATGATATTGATTCTTTGCCTTATGGTACAACGCCCGAAGAAACTATTGAGGATGATTTTGTTATGCCTATTACTCGTTGTGATGATTATGATTGGGAAAATAATGATACTTCTTATAATCTTGAGAATATTTTTGTCACCAACTTAGAAAATTGTGATGATAATAATTGCTATACCATTGGTGCTATTCGTACTATTAATAATGAAAGCGATTATGCTTATGATATGCAAAGGCACAAGCTTGGGGATGCTATGTTTGATGAGAATGACATGCTTCAGAATTTATTTGCTGCAATTAATGTGTGTCCCAAGCTTGGGGATGATATGTTTAGTGAAGATGATATTTTTAGTCCCCCAAGTTTTGATGTGCAAATTTATCATGATGGTAGAATGCTCCTATTTACGATGATTATATTGATGAAAGTGGGTTTGGAAGAGTGTCAACTTTAGGAAGTGATAACCCACAAGTATAGCGGATCGCAGCAGTTTTCGAGGGTAGAGTATTCAACCCAAATTTATAGATTCGACACAAGGGAAGCCAAAGAATATTTGAAGGTACTAGCAGTTGAGTTGTCAATTCAACAACACCTGGAGATTAATTATCTACAGCAAAGTGATTAGTAGCACAGTAATATGATAGTTTCGATAATGGTAGCAGCAGCAGCAGTAACGGTAACAGTGATAGCAGTGATTTTGTAGCAAGTGCAATAGTGACAGTAGAAATAGTAACTTAGCAAAAAAAATATAAGGTAAATTTGTAGGCATTGGATTGGTGATTTGTTGGATGTTATTCATCATGAAATAGTCATAACCTAGGGCGATACGGCACTAGCTCCAGTTCATAAATATAATGTAGGCATGTATTCCGTAAATAGTCATACGTGCTTATGGAAAGAACTTGCATGACATCTTTTGTCCTACCCTCGCGTGGCAGCAGGGTCCTATTGGAAACTAAAGGATATTAAGGCCTCCTTTTGATAGAGAACCGGAACAAAGCATTAGCACACGGTGAATACATGAACTCCTCAAACTACGGTCATCACCGGGAGTGGTCCCGACTATAGTCACTCCGGGGTTGCCGGATCATAACACGTAGTAGGTGACTATAACTTGCAAAATTGGATGTAGAACATGGATATAATGGTGATAACATAAATGGTTCAGATCTGAAATCATGGCACCCGGGCCGAAAGTGCCAAGCATTAGTTAAGCATGGCAAAGTCATCGCAACATCAATCTGAGAACATAATGGATACTAGGGATCAGGCCATAACAAAACTAACTCGATTACATGATGAATCTCATCCAACTCCTCACCGACCAGCGAGCCTACGAAGGAATTACTCACTCCCGGTGGGGAGCATCATGGAATTGGTGATGGATATGTGTTGGTGATGATGAAGATCGAAGATCCCCCTCTCTGGAGCCTCAAACGGACTCCAGATCTGGCCACCCAATGAAGAACAGGAGACAGCGGCGGCTCCGTCTCGTGAAACACGATAATTCTTTCTCCCTGGTTTTTCTGGAAAAAGAGGATTTTATAGCGTCGGTTTCAGGGTCTGCGGGGCCACCAGGTGGGGACAACCCATTGGGGCGCGCAAGGGGGCAGGCGCACCCTGGTGGGTTGTGCCCACCCAGGTGCCCCTCTCAGGTGGCTCTTGGCTCTAGAAATTCTATTTATTGATATAAAAATCCTTGCAAAGTTCCGTTCCATTTCGAGAACTTTTATTTCTACACAAAAACAACACCATGGTAGTTCTACTGAAAACAGCGTCAGTCTGGGGTTAGTTTCATTCAAATCATGCAAATTAGGGTCCAAAACAAGAGGAAAAGCTTTAGTAAAAGTAGATACGTTGGAGACGTATCAGGAAGTAGTAATCCCACTATTTTGGAGGATGTTGAATCTTATTATAATGATAAAAGTGGATTTGGAGAGGTCGTGACTTTATTTAGTAATGATTCCACAATTTCGGAAGAGGTTTCAATTGGCTATGATGAGAACAAAGTTGCTACTTATGATGATTATTGTGAGGATACTTATGTTATAAAAAGTAGTGATAATTATTGTCATAATTTTGAATATCCTTTTTTTGAACATTATTCTTTTAATGTGGAAACAATTTATAGTATTCGAGTTTCTTATGATACTCCCACTATTCCGAATGAGAAGAGTCTTGCTTATGTGGAGAGTAGAAAAATTTATGTGCTTGTGCATCATGAAAAGAATGCTTTATGTGATAGTTATATTGTTGAATTCATTCATGATGCTCCTGAAAATTATTATGAGGGAGGAATATATGCTTGTAGGAGTTGCAATAATATAAAGTTTCCTCTCTATGTGTTGAAAGTTTTGAAGTTATGCTTGTTGGTCTTCCTATGCTAGTTGATTCTTGTTCTTATAAATTGTTTGCTCACAAAATCCCTATGTAACATCCCAATTTTAAATTTGGATGTTATTCATAGAACATTCTTATGCATCCATGATTTATTGCATTTTGTTGTTTTGTTTTAGTTGCATTTTGATCCAAGAGGCCTTACACAGCTCAAGGACCAATTTGAGAGAGTTGGAGGTTTCACAAAAAATCCAATTTTGATTTATCAAAATTTGGTTATTGGATCAAATTGTTTTCAAAATTCTTTTTTCAAATATTTTAAAATAAAGAGATAAGATAATATGACTTCTTCAAAACTAGTAGAAAAATATTGGAAATTGAATTTTGAATTTTTGGAGAGTTTATTTGATTTTATTCGCTAGTTTATTTATTAGTTAGCTGAGTAATTAGTACTATAATGTTTGTCTTAGTTTAGGCATTTAGGTCCAGAAAAATGTTCACTAGGTTATTAATAAGGCAATATAGCTATGTGAATTTTTCTGGAATTTTTAGGATTTTATTTACATTTATTTTTCGTGTTTTAGTCTTTGGAAAAATTGTTTTTTTAAGTTCTGCTGAATCGGGCCGCCTACGGCGCAAAGCCAGTGAGCCCAGCTCTGCTACTTTTGACTGCTCGGGACAAAGTCGCGTTCACCGCCGCCGCTCGCCGCCGTGTTCGACCTGGACGCGGGAGTCCGTCGTCGCCACGCATTTGCCGTTCCCCAAGCGGCATCGCCCCCGGGCGTTTATATAGCGCCGCCCGGCCCCCGTCTCTCCTCACCTCGAGCCGCGCCGCCACCTGCCACTGCCACCGAAGCCACCGCCGTTGTCTAGCCGCGTCCACCACTGCTGCCACCGCCGCCTGCCACTGCTGTCGCCGCCGCCTGCTTCCACGCTGCACCCGCTGCCGTCACCGGAGCCGCGGTCGCCACCGCCGCCGTAGAAACCGTTGAAAACCGGTATAAAACCGATCTGAACCGCCGGTTCTTTTTCGGTTTTTCGTTTTAGTTTGGTTTATTTTTTTAGGTTAGTTTAAGTAACGAACGTTCGTTGTTTAGTTTCTGTAACGAACACATTCGTTAGTTTTGGTTTTGTAGCGAAAGTTCGTTTGGTAGTTTTTTCTTTTTATTTTAGATTACATCCAGGGACCTATCCATGAATATTTTCTTCGCAGATTAGCCACTAATCTTTAAACCCTCGTAACTTTTTGCCCGTTTTCCAAATTAGACAAAACCAACGCCTAATCTTCAGAGCAAGCTCATCTATCCAGTAAACCAACTTGAACATGATTTTGGTAATTTAAAATTTAAGTTTAGTTCAGATTAGAATTTGATCTTGTTTTGTTTGTATCTTGAGTTTCATAGCTCCATTTGAGTTGATTCTTCTTGCAAATCGTAGCTAATTACATGTACCTGTTGTTAAGATCTAATCCACATAAATATAATGCTGTTAATTTTGTTTTCTGTTTAGATTAGTTATTCATTTGTTTTTGAGTTCTTTGGATCTTTTCTTCGTTTACTCTTTGCGTCGTTTTCTTGATTGCTTATGTATGCTACTGTTTGTCTACTCTCTATTTTCCGGAGTGCGAAGCTTGTTACTATGAATCTCTAGAGTCTTCCGATCGTCAGCAAGGCAAGTTATACTTTGATCATACTTTTCTATACCCAGTTTTCACTATGCATTAGTTTTGCCCGTCAAATATTTGCATGAGTAGGATTGGGAACATGTGGTTTGGTTGTAGCACTTGAGGTAGGAACCTATTACCTTTGATCATCCTGGGAATATACGTTATGCTTATATTTCTTAGCCATGCTCATAGACGGGGATTGGATCTTGATATTCATGGAAGATGTGAGAGATAATAATTTTGGACAACTTTAAGGTGGCAACTTTAATACACATCTAGGTGGATTGGTTGGGGCACCTGGAGAAACCAGTGCTTGCCCATGGGAATCCCGGAGTACCCGTGTGATTTTCCCTCGGTTCGCCACCCAAGCTCAAAGGGATCATGTGATATTTCATGCCTAGAAACTTCCGTGTGTAGCCACAAGCATTTATGGGCTCTGACATAGTTGAGTAAGTTGTGTGAGCTCTTAAAGAGGTGGACTAGCAAATGTAGGGGAAAGTAGGTGTACCGGTCTACCCAGAGTAGGGAGTTAATGCTTCAGAAAGACTATGTCTCAATCTTCCGATCATGGCGGTCGAGTCTTGTGGGGAAAAGTGCGCAACCTCTACAGAGTGTATAAACTAATCATGGTTAGCCGTGTCCCCGGTTATGGACAATTTGAGTATCTAGAAGCGGATATTATTGTTGATCTCATCACTTTTCACTTAATGAATTGGATTTAATGATGATACTTGGTTAATTTTGGGATTTGAGTTGGAGGAACCTTCTCAATCATTGGTATAAACTTTGCTGGAAATAAAATTTATTCCTTTGTTGTAGGGAAAAATTAGCTTTATGCAAAACATTAAATTTAGAGCCTCCACCAGCCAAATATGCATGTAGATATAGATTCTTGCATTCATTTGCTCTATAGTGTAACTCTGCCAACATATTCCATGTGCTGACCTACACGGCTGTAACGTCTCATGTTGTAGACTTTACCGACAAAGAATAAGGTGTGATAGGTCGTTGTCATGCACTCAGCTATGTCGTTGGAGTTGATGGACTCATTTATCTCTGAAGCTTCCGCACTTATTTTGTTTAGATGGTCTTTAGCCATATTATTTGTGTAATAAATACTCCTTATGAGGACCTTGATGTAATAAGTGTGTGATTGAACTCTATTGTAATTCCTCGAGTACTGTGTGTGTCAGCATACCGATCCAGGGATGACACTTAAGCATAGTGACTTCGGTCCATTGGGATCGTGGTCGCTACAAGATGGTATCAAAGCACATGCTGACTATAGGACACGACCACTAGGAAAAGCCACAGGATACCCTTCTCTGCTCATTTCTAATCCTCCTCTACTTCTACTCTATGGATGACAGACCCCAGGTACAAGTTCACCCAGCCGAATGATGACACTCCTTTTGGACGACACTTGAAGGAGACCACAAAGTACCTGAACGTCGGACCAAGCTTCACTGGAACCTTCACTGTAACTTTACCAGAAGACGAGCACTGGAGGATCAAAGTTCACGTACCTGGGAGGACATTTGCACCAACAACCGAGCCCATCGAGTTTACCTTGGATGCACCAACTTGGAGCTTAGGAAAGAGCATGACAGCCCACATCACTTTTGGACGCATTTGTGAGGTGTACCAAAAGGAGCTTGAGGACACCGTCTATCAGATATGTGGACATTGTCGGTGTAAAAACCAGCGGATCTCGGGTAGGGGGTCCCGAACTATGCATCTAGGCGGATGGTAACAGGAGACAAGGGACACGATGTTTTTATCCAGGTTCAGGCCCTCTCAATGGAGGTAAAACCCTACTCCTGCTTGATTGATATTGATGATATGGGTAGTACAAGAGTGGATCTACCACGAGATCAAGGAGGCTAAACCCTAGAAGCTAGCCTATGGTATGATTGTTGTTCGTCCTACGGACTAAAACCCTCCGGTTTATATAGACACCGGAGAGGGCTAGGCTTACACAGAGTCGGTTACAATGGTAGGAGATCTACATATCCGTATTGCCAAGCTTGCCTTCCACGCCAAGGAAAGTCCCATCCGGACACGGGATGAAGTCGTCAATCTTGTATCTTCATAGTCTTGGAGTCCGGTCGATGATGATAGTTCGGCTATCTGGACACCCCCTAGTCGAGGACTCCCTCAGTAGCCCCTGAACCAGGCTTCAATGACGACGAGTCTGGCACGCATATTGTCTTCGGCATTGCAAGGCGGGTTCCTCCTCCGAATAATTCATAGAAGATTGTGAACACTAGGATAGTGTCCGGCTCTGTAAAATAAATTCCACATACCACCGTAGAGAGAATAATATTTACACAAGTTCAATCTGCTGATGTATTTTGTGGCGTGACATCACACCACTACCAAGCCTTTACTCGAATCGTTTCTATTATACCACCTCAGCGCGTTTAGCGAAGCGGTTTCCTTGGCACGTCTTGTCGAAGCAGAGATCGTGTTCCCCTTATTCCGGGATTCCCATCAATACGGACGTGGGTAACCCAACCGCGCCATTGATTGTGGTGCTTGGGAGATAAGCGAGTTTTACCAGGCCGGTGGGGACACATACTTTTCGTCCGCCCATATATAAGGGGATAAGGATCCACCTCTTTTACCTACGCCTTCTTCCTCCTTTGCTTATCCATCTCCGCCTTTTCGAGCTCCAGCGCCCAAGTCCGCACATCTCACCTCGACCTTCTCCAGCCATGTCGGGAGCGAGGCGCAGTGGATGGCCTCCTCCGTTCGGAGGGCACATTGAGAAGCTGCAGCGCCGGATATCTGTCCAGCAACATCGCGCATTGGCTCCCCGACGAGGGGCAGCTCATCCCCACCCCCAGGCCCCATGAGAGGGGTCGTATTCCTTCCCCACTTCCTCCGCGGACTGGGCTTCCCACTCCACCCCTTTGTCCGGGGGCTCATTTTCTACTACGGCCTGGATTTCCACGATCTGGCCCCGAATTTCATCCTCAATATCTCGGCGTTTATCATCGTGTGTGAGGCCTTCATCTGCATCCAGTCCCACTTCGGCTTGTGGCTGAAGACCTTCATTGTCAAGCCGAAGGTTGTGAAGGGCAGCCAAGCGGAGTGCGGAGGCGCCATGGTGGGCAAAATGCCCAACGTCACTTGGCTCGAGGTGCCTTCATGGAATCCGTTAAAGGGTGGCAATCGGGTGGTTCTACATCACCGAGCCACGTGACCCTAAATGGGCAGCGGCCCCAATTCAGATCTGCATCCCCATGCAGCTCACCTCCTAGAAAGAGAAGGGCTTGCTATGGGGTAGTTCGAAGAGCCGACCGACTCGATCCTGTCTCTGACCACAGTGAACAAGAAGCTCAAGCTTGTCAATGTGATCCAGTCATGCTCGTCACGGATTCTCCCCGCCAACAACGGACTTCAATTTGTGGGAGTTTGATCCAGCCAACACGGACTTTGGCGGGTTCTTGACACTACGTCGGCTGTCCGGAGGGTGCTGTTCAAGGTGCCGGCTCCGCATCCGCTATCAAGATCGCGGATTCAGACGCAGCGTCCATTGGCGAGGTAAGCTATGTTATCCTTTATGGGACACTTGCTTTTCATAGTTTGACTCTATGCGGGATCTAAACTCCCAATACCTTTAACAGATGGCGAAGACGTCCGGACAGGTTAACTGTCCAGCTCCCTTCGAAAGACCTAGCGGACACCCGTTTGGCGGGTTGCTGGTCCCGCACTACGTGGTGCCGAGAAGAAGGCCAAGAAGAAGGCCACGGGAACCCGAAGGAGTTCCCGGCGTCAGTGGTATCGGACTCATCGTCCGATGACTCGAGGGACTCCTCCACGAGGACGAGGAGGAGAAGAAGAGGCCTCTCCCGGCGGGGAGAGAAGAAGAGGAAGGCCTCCCCAACGAGGGAGGCCGAAGGGTCCAAGAAGGGAAGGACCCTTCCCCCGGACTGCTCCGCCAGCGTCGGTGACGGCGACGAGGGGTGGCCCTCAAGGGCCAAGCCCCTGGCAAGAACGTAAGTATCCGGACTCCTGGGTGATTTATAATTTTTCTTTTTGCCACACGGTGTCTTTCTAATGCCGCATACAACCTGTAGTCTGCCCAAGGACGATCTTCCCGCTTCGTCGAGCGGGTCCTTGGGCACGTCGGATATGGATTCTCTTCCGATCGCCTCCACCCCTCGTGACGCTGAAGACGTCGAGGTGGGATCCCAGGAAGGGACCCACCAGGAGGAGGAGGCCCCGGAGGTGCCGCAGGGCAACCTCCCGGACTTTGCACCGGACTCTGCACCGGAACCTGCAGTGGTTCCGGAGTCCGGCGAGCGGCCCCTTCGTAAGAAGGGCAAGATCATGATACCGGCGGCCTCCATCAAACTGGGCGCGGATAACTTGATGGGGCGCTCAACAGCGCTTCCATCGATGAAGAACACCGCCTTTGTCATGAGTGCGGTGATTCGAAGGTTCACCGCCAAGAGCGGGCTGACCGAAGCTCGCAGCAGCCTTCTAACGAGCTTTGAGGTAAGAATTTTAAGATGTGTAATATAATACCGCATAGACAGTAACCCCTGATGCTCGGTTTGGTGTTCGGAAAGAAAAGCCGGACTGAGGATCTAAAAAGATATACGCAAGAGTCTAAAAAAAATATGTCAATATGCGATTGCAGGCTGCGCTGCTGACCTCTGCCGCATTGACTGCGGAGGTCAATGCTTTGAAGCAAAGCCTCGAGCGGTCCGAGAGCGAGCTCGGCCGTGCCAAGAAGCAGCTCGAGGACAAGGAAGGTGAGTAACACCTTATTAAAGTTGTACCTTACAGAAAAGGATTTGGTTGCAAGAGAAAATAACAAAGATAACGTGGGTACTACAGGGGCCACGAACGAGCTGGCGACCCTGAAGGAGGCAGTGTCTGCGGCTGAACGCAATGCGGCCGCGGAATGAGCCGAGCGAGAGAAGCAGGAGGCGCGGGTGGCGGAGGTGCAGCAAGAGCTCCAGGCTCTCATGAAAAACATGAGAGTTTGGAGCGCGACTCAAAGACTCGAGAGTCCGAGCTTGCATCGGCTCTTGAGAGTGCCAAAGCCGCTAAGGCCGAAGCCCACAAGGCCCTCCAGGAAATCGAGGCGTTGAAGAAGATAGCGGCGGGTAAGGCATTTTTCATGCAAAGCAAGCATGTGAGTGTGAATTACCTATTACTTACCCGAATTGAGCTCTCGGGCGTTCGCAGATCTGCCCATGGCGTGTCCGATCTTGCCGCATTCTACCGGGCGAGGAGGGAGCTCGACGGAGAAGGTCTTCGGTCTCACTATCTTTGGTCGGACATCCGGTGCCCCTTAGCGACCAGTGAAGCAACCGGTCGAGCTCCACAAGGTGGCGAACAGGCCATGAAGGGCCTCATAGTTTGGCTGTGGCCCAAGGAGGCCATGCACAGGAGCTACTTCGGCCTGGTCGGCGGCTGGTGGATGCGTGTCCCTGGGTTGAAGTCGTCAAGCACTCCTCCTGCATTGAAGGTGCCCGTCGGGCCCTTGCCCGTGCAAAGGTGCACTGGGGCAGGATGGACGCTGAGAAGCTTGTGACGAATGCGCCACTGACGGGCAAGGAGTATCGCACGCCCGAAATGTATTATAAGAGTGTCCTGAAGGGCGCCCGCATGATTGCGGGTGAGTGCTCCAAAGATGTAATATTTGAGTAGACTCGCATTTTTTTATCATGTGCGCTGAAAACTTTGTTCATATGCGCTAAGCAACACTTGTTGATTTAAAATATTACCTTCTGTGCGGCCGTTTATGAAATCTGAGAGATGGCAAGTCGTCGGCTTCAAATTTCCATGCCACGAGTCTTTGGGGTGTTCGGGATAAACTTGAGCGCTCTTGTTCCCATTTTTGGTCCATCTAGGAGGCGCCAACACAACGAACGAGGCAACCAGACTTATAATGCTTGAACACTCTCACTTAGCCATAGAATTCTATAATTTTAAATTTCGTGAAGCCCCTAGTGTTTGGAAGACCGAGTTGGGCGCTATCCACGCTGGGCCAGACGGCGGTTCCTCGCTCTAAGCGGCATAAGTCTTTAGGGACTCGAAAAACCTCTCGAACGGCGATTAGCTCTCGCCTTATCATGACGGCCGGTTGTAGCTTTCTCGAGGCGCTCGCCCAGCTCAAGCTGGGCGCAATCGCGATGGTTCTCCCAAGCTACCTTAGCCGATACAACGGAACGTAAGGTACCAAAACATGGGAGCCGGCAAACCCAACTATTGACCCAAGACATGATTCGAGCCGATGCATATAATGCTATAAGTTCGGGTGCCGCACTTGTGAAAGTGTTCGAACTTATCACACCATAATGTGGGGAACTTAAGCCCCTGGTGTATTTAGCCGTACCAAAGTGTACGGATGCAACATGTCATAAATGAACATATGTATAAGAAGGAAATGCAATTATAAGCAAAAAGTGATGTATTGTTTATTCAAGAAGTGCTGCCTGGAATGCAGAACGATACAAATAGTGTGATAAGCAAGGGGTGAAACTATTAGCATGTCCCCCTCCAGGGGTAGGCTGTGGAATGGTGTATAAAACAGGTATAATGCTCATAATGGAGACCACCTGAGTATTCGTCGTAGCCTTTCTCCTTCCCTGGCCGTTGCATCGTGAGTTCGGCAGGTCTACTGCCGGAACCTCTGGTGAACGGAGTCCTGTAGGAAAGATAAAAGAAAAAGGAAAAAAGAATGACACACTTGGGAGCCCCTGGTGTGGTTAAGCCACGCTCTGGGCCTGTCGTGGTCGTGCCCCTCCCCCTGTGCCCATGGTATCTCCAGAGCGTAGTGATGTACCCGAAGGACCAGTCTTGCAATTTTGCAAGGGATGGGGTTGGGGCCGCATTGCTACGCGTGCTCGGAACGTGCCAGGTGGTCTTGTTGTAGGTTACTCCGGGCGCGTTTGGTCGTGTCCGGTCGTTTAACGGCGGACTCAAAATTGCCTTAAGAGGCTGCTCAGATTTCGCCGCGAGAGCGCTGTGTGTTCCTCCGTTCGGAGGGCGTTGATGTTTCCGTTGACCGTGATGACTCCTCGAGAGCTGGCATCTTGAGCTTGAGGTATGCGTGCGGCACCGCGTTGAACTTTGCAAACGCGTCCATCCGAAAGCGAGCATGATAGCCGCTGCGAACGGGACTATGTCAAAGACTAACTCCTCGCCGGAAGTTATCCGGGATCCGAAGACCACTTCGGTGTGGTGAGCTGCATAATTGGCCTCCACACTGGTATGACGCCTTTGAAGGTCGTCTTTGTGGGTTTAATCCTTGAGGGTCTATGCCCATCTTGGCGACCGTATCCCGATAAAGCAGGTTCAGTTGCCGCCGCCGTCCATCAGGACTCTGGTGAGGTGAAATCCATCAACGATTGGGTCTAAAACCAATGCGGGGAATCCGCCATGGCGGATACTGGTGGGGTGGTCCCTTTGATCAAAAGTGATCGGGCAGGAGGACCATGGGTTGAACTTCGGGTCGACTGGCTCCATTGCATATACGTCCCTGAGTGCATGCTTTCGCTCCCTCTTGGGTATGTGGGTTGCGTATATCATGTTTACCGTCCGCACTTGTGGGGGGGAACCTTTCTGTCCTCTATTGTTCGGCGGTCGGGTCTCTTCCTCGTCATCGCTATGCAGCCCCTTGTCATTGTTTTCGCAATTAACTTGCTCGCTGCTGAATACCCAACAATCCTGTTGGTGTGATTAGCTAGCTTTTGGAGGTGCCGTGTATCCGCACGAGAGGTTGAGTATTCGGTCCAAATTGGGCGGACCGAGTAGTTCTTTTGAATGGCTTTTTCCACGACGGGTTTGGAGCCTCACGAATCCGGCGTTGACCGCCAGATCCTCGGTGTTATCGCCGTTAACACGGCGTTTGTTTTGTTGCGACGCGACCTGCCATTGCGGTCCTTGTTATCCGGACTGCCGAATTTTTGCCGAGGTTATTATTTGCGGGCTAGCTAGCTGTCCTCTCCCGCATGAAGCGGGTCATGAGTGATGTGAGAGCTGCCATGGATTTCGGATTTTTCCTGTCCTAGGTGCCGGGCAAGCCACTCATCGCGGATGTTATGTTTGAAGGCTGCGAGGGCCTCTGCATCCGGACAGTCGACGATTTGATTTTTCTTTGTTAAGAACCGTGTCCAGAATTGTATGGCCGATTCGTCTGGCTGCTGAATTATGTGGCTTAGGTCATCGGCATCTGGTGGTTGCACATATGTGCCCTGGAAGTTGTCAAGGAATGCGGCTTCCAGGTCCTCCCAACACCCAATTGATTCTGCTGGCAAGCTGTTAAGCCAATGCCGAGCTGGTCCTTTAAGCTTGAGTGGGAGGTATTTGATGGCGTGAAGATCATCGCTGCGGGCCATGTGGATATGAAGGAGATAGTCTTCGATCCAAACCGCGGGGTCTGTTGTGCCATCATAGGATTCAATATTCACAGGTTTAAATCCTTCGGGGATTTGATGATCCATTACTTCATCTGTGAAGCATAGTGGGTGTGCGGCGCCTCTATATTGGGCTATATCACGACGTAGCTCAAGCGAGCTTTGTCATCTTGTGTTCGCCCGGCGAGTTCTTTGATCCGGCGCGACGGTCGTCGTCACGCATCATGGGGTGCCCACGCGATCCGTAGATCAATCTTGATTGTCTTGCCTTATCCTCCAATATGTCTCGCAAGTCCGGCGCATTCCCCCGTGGCTTCGTACTTTTCGAGCGGTGCCGGGGTACGGTTCTGGTGGAGGGCCTAGAGGCCTCTCTGTCGCAGCCACGAGGTGGTCGGTCAGCCGTATTGTGCGTTGGTGATGCAGGTTTATATGCCTCCTCCTCTAATCGGGGGAGCAACTTGCGTTTGGGGTAGCTTTTGGAGGGGCGTTCGAGTTCATGCTCTTCGGCCACAAGGACTTCAGTCCATCTATCGGCTAGCAGATCTTGATCAGCTTTAAGCTGTCGCTGCTTTTTCTTGAGGTTGTTCGCCGTGGCCATAAGCCAGCGTTTAAAATGCTCTTGTTCGACGAATTCGTCGTCGTCGAGGCTTGCCTCGTCTCCGGAGGGAGGCATGTAATTATCATCCTCTACCTCATCGTCTGCCGCTCTCTCATGAGGGCTAGCTTCTCCGTCCTCCTATGTTGAATCTTGCTGGAGGGGGTTGTCTTCGGCACTCTCTGTGGTGTTATTATCTCCGGTGCCGGAATCTCCATTCTTGCTGTGGCAGGATTTAGAGCGGCGCCGCTGACGCCGGCGCTTGGGCTGTTTCTTGGAGGGGTCTTCCTCCGCCGTTCCTTCGCCGTTCCCATCCTTTGGGATATCCACCATGTATATGTTATATGATGAGGTGGCTTTCCAGTGCCCAGTAGGCGCTGGTTCTTGGTCGTCTCCGGCATCGTCGTCCATACCGTCGATGTCTTCGGAGTCGAAGTCTAGCATGTCGGTTAGATCATCGACAGTGGCTACCAAGTGGGTGGTGGGTGGGGTTTGAATTTCTTCGTCGTCCGCATCCCAACCGTCCTGACCGCAGTCCAGCCAGGGCTCTCCTGATAGCGAGAGATACTTTAGCAAATTCAGGATGTCGCCAAAAGGTGAGTGTTGAAAGATGTCCGCAGCGGTGAACTCCATGATCGGCGCCCAATCGGATTCGATTGAAAGGGGCGCGGGAGGTTCGGAGTCCGGTGAGGAGTCCGGCACCTCGGAGTCACGAGCCTCACAAGGGACAAGGTCGGTATTTGGCTCCATCGCCGTAGATGTAGCAGCCCCCGAGGCGGTGTCTAGCCACCCGTCCTCGATCTGCGCAGCCGGCTCCGAATTGAGCATCGGAGCGGACTCGTGTGCGGCCTCCAGGGCACTGTCCGGCAGCAGAGCTAAGTCATGCCCATTGTGATAGTGCGGCGCGCTCGGCTATGGCTCGAATCCATCGAAGATCAAGTCTCCGTGGATGTCAGCCGTGAAGTTCGACTTCAAATCGACCGATGGCGGGGCGAGCTTTCAATCTGCTCCAGATGGCTGCTTAATTGGCCGCAGCAAAACCGCCGAATATTTAAGATCTGTCCGGGAGAAAAGTCTCACCACGGACTGCGTTGTTGTTGATGATCGAAGGAGCCATTAAGCCTATCGGTGGCGACACGAGGAACTCTCAATGAAAGCACCAATGTCGGTGTCAAACCGGCGGATCTCGAGTAGGGGGTCCCAAAGCGTGCGTCTAGGCGGATGGTAACAGGAGACAAGGGACACGATGTTTTTACCTGTGTTCGGCCCTCTCGATGGAGGTAAAACCCTACTCTGCTTGATTGATATTGATGATATGGGTAGTACAAGAGTGGATCTACCACGAGATCAAGGAGGCTAAACCCTAGAAGCTAGCCTAGGTATGATTGTTGTTCGTCCTATGGACTAAAACCCTCCGGTTTATATAGACACCGGAGAGGGCTAGGGTTACACAGAGTCGGTTACAATGGTAGGAGATCTACATATCCGTATTGCCAAGCTTGCCTTCCACGCCAAGGAAAGTCCCATCCAGACACAGGACAAAGTCTTCAATCTTGTATCTTCATAGTCTTGGAGTCCGGCCGATGATGATAGTTCGGCTATCCGGACACCCCCTAGTCCAGGACTCCCTCAGATGCCGAGACGAGCAATGGGAGATGATTCGCACCAGGAAGGATGGATCAATTGCAGCGTACATTCAGGAGATGGATCAGCACATTCACCGATATGAGAACCAGATGTGCGCTATCATGAAGAAGACTAAGAAGGTGATGAAGAGGAATATCAAGCTAGAAGAGGAACTCAAGTCAACACGCGATGGATATGAAGAGAAATTGTTGTGCTACTAGAGAAGCATGAAGACCTGAAGAAGAAGCTAGGAATACCCGTAGTGAAACCAAAGCAAGAACCTGAAGTGGATATTCGATCGGAGGACTACATCATATCGGATGACACCAACACAGACAGCAATGATGATGATGACAGGGATGATGACCATGAAGACGAAGCTGGAGCTGATATTATGGAGTCTTCCACCGATCAAAATTTCTAGACGACCACCCTGTTACTAGTAGTATTCTTCCAAGTAGTTAGAATCGATCGATTTGTAATAGTAGTTTAGATCGTTTGTGTGAACCTTGTTTGATATTGAGTGGTGTGAATTGAATGTATTTGCAACATTTGCATATGGGTAGTGAAATCCCTCATAGACCTTATTCTATTCTGTTTTCTCACCCCCTCTAACCTATCATATGCCTCCGAGACGTGACCCCGGATTCACTTTCCCGTCGGAGCTCACCTAGTTGATCCAACAGCAGAATGCCTTGATGCAGATGATGATCCAGAACTAGAACCATGGCAACAACCTCAAAAACAACCCACCGCCACCCCCCTGTTGACAACCTAGCCTGTTTTCTGAGGCTAAATCCGCTGGTGTTTTCTAGCAGCACCGAGCCGATTGTTGCAGATGATTGGCTCCGCAAGATTGGGAGGGGGCTGACCACTGCTGGATGCACCATTGCAGAGAGAGTGCACTTTGCCGCACATCAGCTTGATGGACCCACAGCCTCTTGGTGGAAGAATTTCACCACCACTTACCCCATTGATACTATTACATGAGATCGGTTTCAGTAGGCCTTCCGCACCACACAGGTTTCAGCTGGAGCCATGAGTTTGAAGAAGCGTGAGTTTTGCCACTTACGCCAAGGGAGTTGTACAGTGGGACAATATGTGGATGAGTTCAACAAGTTAGCACGCTATGCCCCAGATGATGTGGCCACAGATGCCGCGAAGCGGGAGAAGTTTCTTGAGGGACTCAATGATGAGCTGAGTATGCAGTTGATGGTGGCAACCTTCCACAACTACCAGCAGCTGGTAGATAGGGCCCTCATGATTAAAGGCAAGCAGCAGCAGATAGACAACCGCAAGAGGAAGTACGGATAGGGGAAATACAATTCTGGAGCTTAGCAAAAGCCTCACTATTTCCCATACTCGGGAGGTGATACGTCTCCATAGTACCTATAATTTTTTATTGTTCCATGCTATTATATTACCCCTTTTGGATGTTTATGGGCTTTATTTTACACATTTATATCATTTTTGGGACTAACCTACTAACCGGAGGCCTAGCCCATATTGATGTTTTTTTGCCTATTTCGGTATTTCGAAGAAAAGGAATATCAAACAGAGTCCAAACGGAATGAAGCCTTCGGGAGCGTGATTTTTGGAACAAATCTGATCTGGAGAGCTTGGAATGCAAGTCAAGAAGCTCCCGAGGGCCCCACGAGATAGGGGGCCACGCCCCCCCCCCCCCTATAGGGCGCGCCCCCTGTCTCGTGGGCCCCTTGGGCGGCCACCGACGTACTTCTTCCTCCTATATATACCTACGTACCCCGAAAACATCCAGGAGCACCACGAAACACAATTTCCACCACCGTAACCTTCTGTATCCACGAGATCCCATCTTGGAGCCTTCGCCGACACTCTGCCGGAGGGGGAATCAACCACAGAGTGCTTCTACATCAACATCCTTGCCCTTCCGATGAGTTGTGAGTAGTTTACCACAGACCTACGGGTCCATAGTTATTAGCTAGATGGCTTCTTCTCTCTTTTTGGATCTCAATACAATGTTCTCCCCCTCTCTTGTGGAGATCTATTTGATGTAAACTCTTTTTGCGGTGTGTTTGTCGAGATCCGATGAATTGTGGGTTTATGGTCAAGTTTATCTATGAATAATATTTGAATCTTCTCTAAATTATTTTATGTATGATTGAGTTATCTTTGCAAGTCTCTTCGAATTATCAGTTTGGTTTGGCCTACTAGATTGATCTTTCTTGCCATGGGAGAAGTGCTTAGCTTTGGCTTCAATCTTGCGGTGTTCTTACCCAGTGACAGAAAGGGTTGCAAGACATGTATTGTATTGTTACCATCGAGGATAACAAGATAGGGTTTATATCATTTTGCATGTGTTTATCCCTCTACATCATGTCATCTTGCTTAATGCGTTACTCTGTTCTTATGAACTTAATACTCTAGATGCAGGCAGGAGTCGGTCGATGTGTGGAGTAATAGTAGTAGATGCAGGCAGGAGTCGGTCTACTTGTTATGGACGTGATGCCTATATACATGATCATGCCTAGATAATCTCATAACTATGCGCTTTTCTATCAATTGCTCGACAGTAATTTGTTCACCCACCGTAATACTTATGCTATCTTGAGAGAAGCCTCTAGTGAAACCTATGGCCCCCGGGTCTATCTCTTATCATATTTGCTTTCAATCTATCTTTATTTGCATCTTTCCTTTTTGCATCTATCTTATAAAATACCAAAAATATATCTATCTTATCATACTATCTTTATTAGATATCACTTTCGCAAGTGGCCGTGAAGGGGTTGACAACCCCTTTATTGTGTTGGTTGCGAATTCTCAGTTTGTTTGTGTAGGTGCGTGGGACTTTTGAGGAGCCTCCTACTGGATTGATACCTTGGTTCTCAAAACTGAGGGAAATACTTAAGCTACACTTTGCTGCATCACCCTCTCCTCTTCGAGGAAAACCAACGCAAGCTCAAGACGTAGCAAGAAGGATTTCAGGCGCCGTTGTCGGGGAGGTCTTCGCTCAAGTCAAGACATACCAAGTACCCATCACAAACCCGTCTCCCTCGCATTTACATTATTTGCCATTTGCCTCTCGTTTTCTTCTCCCCCACTTCACCCTTGCCGTTTTATTCGCCCTCTCTTTCCCAATCTCCTCCTCTCTTTTTTGCTTGCCGCTTTTCTATTTGCTTGTGTTTTGGATTACTTGTTGCCATGGCGCAAGATAATACCAAATTGTGTGACTTCTCGAACACCAATAATAATGATTTCCTTAGTACTCTGATTGCTCCTCTTAATGATGTTGAGTCTTGTGAAATCAATACCGCTTTGCTGAATCTTGTTATGAAAGATCAATTCGCCGGCCTTCCTAGTGAAGATGCCGCTACTCATCTAAACATCTTTGTTGATTTGTGTGATATGCAAAAGAAGAAAGATACGGATAACAATATTGTTAAATTGAAGTTATTTCCGTTTTCACTTAGAGATCGTGCTAAAGTTTGGTTTTCGTCTTTGCCTAAAAATAGTATTGATTCTTGGAACCAGTGCAAGGATGCTTTTATCTCTAAGTATTTTCCTCCCGCTAAGATCATCACTCTTAGGAACGATATTATGAATTTTAAACAACTTGATGGCTAATTATTCTCAATGGCACACAGAAAGATCTTCTAGTAAAAAACTGAAAGTGCAACTATCCCTAGGTGGTTTTGGTAATTCATAACAACATATAGCTCATTGAGATAATGCTATTCCAAGACTATTATTTCAGGAAAGCTCAATGAATGGCATGGCATGGATGATGAAAGTGGATCCCTCAAAATACTAAGGACAAAGGATTGGCTCAAGCTCAAAAGCTCAAGACTCTTCATTTTACTTTTTAGTGATCCAAGATCACATTGAGTCTATAGGAAAAGCCAATACTATCAAGGAGGGATGAGGTGTTGCTTAATGAGCCTCTTGCTTCATGTGCTTAGTGATATGATCCAAAACCCTCAATTACTTTCCCACATCCACAAATGACCTAAACCCAAAGCCAAAATCGGTCACACCGATTCTTCCTATCCGGCGCCACCGATTCCAAAAATCATAGCCACTGCCACAAACCCTAAGCAAATCGGTCTTACCGATAGGGATCTCGGTCTCACCGAGATGGGGTTGTAATCTCTCTGTTTCCCTTTGTAACGTTTCGGTCTAACCGAAGTGAGCGATCGGTCCCACCGAGATTGCAATGTAAACTCTCTGTTTCCTTTTTGTAACATTTCAATCTCACCAAAAAGAGCAAATCGGTCCCACCGAGTTTACCTGACCAACTCTCTGGAAAGCTTATTACCAAATCCGTCTTACCGAGTTTGTGTAATCGGTCTTACCGAGATTACGTTATGCTAACCCTAACCGAATCGGTCTCACCGAGATGCATGTCAGTCCCACCGAAAATCACTAACGGTCACTAGGTTTACTAAATCGGTTCGACCGAGTTTAACAATTCGGTCCCACCTAGTTTGGTAAATTGTGTGTAATGGTTAGATTTTGTGTGGAGGCTATATATACCCCTCCACCTCCTCTTCATTCGTGGAGAGAGCCATCAGAACGAACCTACACTTCCAACTTACCATTTCTGAGAGAGAACCACCTACTCATGTGTTGAGGCCAAGATATTCCATTCCTACCATATGAATCTTGATCTCTAGCCTTCCCCAAGTTGTTGTCCACTCAAATCCTCTTTCCACCAGATCCAAAACCTATAAGAGAGAGTTGAGTGTTGGGGAGACTATCATTTGAAGCACAAGATCAAGGAGTTCATCATCAACGCACCATTTGTTACTTCTTGGAGAGTGGTGTCTCCTAGATTGGCTAGGTGTCACTTGGGAGCCTCCGACAAGATTGTGGAGTTGAACCAAGGAGTTTGTAAGGGCAAGGAGATCGCCTACTTCGTGAAGATCTACCGCTAGTGAGGCAAGTCCTTCGTGGGCGACGGCCATGGTGGGATAGTCAAGGTTGCTTCTTCGTGGACCCTTCGTGGGTGGAGCCCTTCGTGGACTCGCGCAACCGTTACCCTTCATGGGTTGAAGTCTCCATCAACGTGGATGTACGATAGCACCACCTATCGGAACCACGCCAAAAACATCCGTGTCTCCAATTGCATTTGAATCCTCCAAACCCTTCCCTTTACTTTCTTGCAAGTTGCATGCTTTAATTTCCGCTGCCTATATACTCTTTGCATGCTTGCTTGAATTGTGTGATGATTGCTTGACTTGTCCTAAAATAGCTAAAATATGCCAAACTCTAAAATTGGGAAAAGGTTAAGTTTTATTGGTCAAGTAGTCTAATCACCCCCCCTCTAGACATACTTCAAGGTCCTACAAGTGGTATCAGAGCTTTGGTCTCCATTTGCTTTGATTTCCATAGCTTTTGGTGGTCATAGCCTTGGTTTCACAACCTAGGAGAGTATGGCGTCTAGCGAGGGAAATTATCACCGTAGAGGTCCTTGCTTTGATGGTACTAATTTTGCTAGTTGGAAGCATAAGATGAAAATGCATATTCTTGGACATAACCCGCCTGTTTGGGCAATTATTTGTATTGGCTTGCAAGGTGAATTCTTTGATGGGAGAGAACCGAACCGTGAAGCTAATGCGGAAGAATTGAAGATGCTGCAATACAACGCTCAAGCTTGTGATATCATCTTCAACGGATTGTGCCTCAAGAATTCAACAAAATCAGCCGTCTTGAGAATGCAAAGGAAATTTGGGATACTTTGATTGATATGCATGAAGGTACCGAGTCCGTCAAGGAATCCAAGTTGGATGTGCTCCAAAGTCAGCTTGACAAGTTCAAAATGAAGGATGGTGAAGGTGTCACTGAAATGTACTCTAGGCTTGCTCTTATCACAAATGAGATTGCCGGCTTAGGGAGTGAAGAGATGACCGACAAATTCATCATCAAGAAGATTCTAAGAGCATTGGATGGAAAGTATGATACCGTGTGCACATTGATTCAAATGATGCCAAACTACAAAGATCTCAAGCCAACGGAAGTCATTGGAAGAATTGTTGCTCATGAGATGTCACTCAAGGATAAGGAGGAACTTCACAACAAGTCAAGTGGTGCTTACAAAGCCTCAAGTGAAGCCCCCACATCATCAAGTGAGAAATAAACCTTCAATGAAGAATTGAGCTTAATGGTGAAGAACTTTAACAAATTCTACAAGAGTAGAAGCAAAGAAAGAAGCTCCAAGTCAAGGTCTTACAATGACAAAAGATCTTCTAGTCGAGAGCGCAATTGCTACAATTGTGGGAGACCCAGACACTACTCAATGAGTGTACGGCACCCTACAAATGAAGAGAAGATTCTCCAAGCGTAAGGAGCAAAAGAGAAGAATCACCACCAAGAGAGAGGAGGAGTAGAGATGATCGTTATGAACGAAGACCCTCATGGAGAAGCAAGGATTCAGAAAGGAAGGACAAGTCATCAAGGAGCTACACAAAACGAAGACCTCAAGCTCATGTTGGTGAATGGGTTTCCGGCTCCGACTCCGACAATCACTCCGAGAGAAGCTATCACTCCGACTCTGAATATACTCAAGATGAAGGTGTTGCAGGTCTAGCACTTGTGTCAAACAACTCCTACGACATATTTGACTCACCAAATGAAGGTGTTGGAAGATGCTTCATGGCCAAAGGTCCAAAGGTAACACATACTGAGTATGTTGATTTCAATAGTGATGAAGATGACTTGCTTGTGGATGATGATTTACTTGTTGACAACTCTAGTGATGAATACTATGATGAAACGTCAATTAATCATGCTAATCAAGATAAAATGAATGACAATGATAAGGAGAAGATTGAGCTTCTAACTAAAGAACTAAACTCTCTTAAGTTAGCTCATGAAACTATCTACGAAGATCATCGAGAACTTTTAAGGGATCATGAGAAGTTACGCTTTGAAAAGCTCAATCTTGAGCAAGAGCATGAGTTCTTAAAAGCAATCAATGATGATCTTCGCAAGAAAAGTTCTTCTTACATTGCCAAGCATTTACTCTTATCTACTTACATGCCTCAAGTCAAGTCTAGTAACAAGTACAAGAAAGATACTTCCTCTAGTAATAACAATAATAATGTCAAATCCAATATTGTTGCTTCTAGTAGTTCTCTTGATTCCACTAATGATTCTCTTAGCCAAGTTACACTCGAGCAAGAAATAGCTTATTGAAGGGGATTATAGAGAAAGGTGTTTACAAGAGCCTTGCCGGGAGTAAGCAATTCGAGGAAATTGTACGCAAGCAAGGAAGGCACCGGAAGAATCAAGGTGTTGGTTTTGAACGAAAGTTCAATGCCAATGGAGTTGAGTGGGAAGAAGATCAAGAGTAAAATGCACTAGCGGTCATTAGACTTATCGTATACGTTCACTTTGATCACTATACTCAGAAATACGGTCAATACGGTCACTATATACGTGACGAGGTGATTATACGGTCACCGTCAAATCGTATAGCTCCGTATTTCATCTATTTGACCGTCAAACAATCTTGTCAGCTCATATTTTTTATCTCTGCCTATATGGGTCCTACCTATCAGTGGGTGGGAGAAATAAGCACAGCGAAAATAAAATTTTCGCGTGAACGGAGATTCAAACCCCCACAGCTCTCGCGTATGTGCGAACCGCCTAACCAGCTGCACTGCTCTCGCATTGCACCTTAACTAGTGGAAACTTTTACTTGTTGCTCCCAGTATATAGGTGTTGATGTTTCTTTATATATGTGTTAAGTTAAATGCTCCCAGTAGTTCACTACTCACATGACAACTTCCAGCTTCTGTTGAAGTAGTTGAGTAGTGAACTAAGTACCATGGTTAAGCGCGTGATGCATGCGTGGATCAGTCGTGCAGCGATGCAGCTAGCTAGCTACCTAGCTACTTGACGAGATTCCATTTCAACAAAGAGGCGAGGCATTGGGAAGCAGCTATGCGCATGGCATGTGACGAACGAGATGGATCAATGGGGGCTGGACGGACGCGCTCCATCTCATATTCAGAGATATTGCTACTCCTACTTAATAAGAAGAGCTAGCTGTTAATCAGTTCATAAGTACTTCACTTGTTTAGGTTCCTGCGTGAGGCGCGAGCCGATCAATCCAAACTGTAAATCGTCGTCCATGCTAGATAGCTGCCATCGGTGGATCGGCTTATAACTAAGCTCCGCCGGTCCGGCCGGTCGTCGATTGATCGATGCGAGCATACGTGTACACATTGAAAGCAAACTTAAAGCTCGGTAACTACGAAGTGACACTGGTGCAGTTGGTTAGGCTTCTGGCACTCGAGTATATGGTCTTGGGTTCGAATTAACGCTTGCGCATCATTTTTTCCCCTTTACTTTTTTCTCTTTTTCGCTCTACTTCTTTCTCCACCCAATGACAGGTAGGACACATGGAGAAAATGAGCTGATGAGGCAGCACGTTGACCAGTCAAATAGATAAAATACGGAGCTATACAATCTGCAGTGACCGTATAATCATCTCAACATGTATATAGTGACCGTATTGACCATATTTCTGAGTACAGTGATCAAAGTGAGCTTATGCGATAAGTACAATGACCACGAGTGCATTTTACTCGAAGATCAATACCCCAAGACGAAGTTTGTTCCTCAACAAGAGAATTATGATCCTACTTCCTTCAAGGGAACACAAGCTCAAGATGATCTTCCACCACAAGACCACAAGAACAAAGGCAAGGACAAGCTTCAAGAAGAGATTGATGCATTTGAAGAAGAACCTAAAGCCTCGTTCAAGTGGGTTCCCAAGACTACGTCAAGTTCTACTTCATCAAGTACAACTACAACTCCAAGGATTCCCATCAAGATGATGTGGATCCCGAAGAAGAAGAACTAGAGAGTTCTTGAGGGTGACTCCGCCAACATTCTTCACTCATATCATTTTGGCAAGAACAAGTGCAATCAACTTCCACATATTGCACTAGTTCAAGGAGTCACAAACCCTCATGTTGGTAAGGCAAGGGACAAGGTAACCTAATGATTTCATGGACATCATCTTGTGTGTGCATCACTCTATGTCTATGGATATTCTTGTTTGTTCCTTGTGGGACTAACCCATGCAGGTAAGTTGAAAGTGCAACTCACTCCAAAGGATTGCTCCAAATGATCTACACCAACATTGAGTATCCACATCTTCAACACCTACATGAAGTCATCATCGACAAAACCCAAGTTTAGTTCATCCCTCTAAGGGGGGATGTCACATCTAGGGGGAGCTTAAATCTAAGAATTGAGTCAAAGCAACTCTAATGGTGTGAACACATCAATGCATTATGTAAAAGTGGTAACCCCACTTGAGCTTAAACGATGAGTATGACCTATGATCAAATGTTCTCATTTGACTCCTAAGTCAATATACTCATATATAGATGACCTAGTCATCACCAATTATTTGATAGATGCTAGAATTGGTTGTGCATGCTTTGCCACATATTTCATTTGCCATCTTATTGTGTGAGCATGTTGGTGCATATTTTACTCATTCAAGGACATCCACTTGTTGTTTTGATTGTTTGGGTTCTTTTCTTTTAGCCAAGTGGATGGACAAGAATGCCTAAGAACCTTCTTTAGCTATCTATGCTTTTCTCATCTCAAACTCTATTCATACTACATCACAAAATTTGATCAAGTCGGATTCGAACCACTCTGTGTGAGGAGCACTCAGAGTCCCCGATTCGTCATAGACTTAAACTTCCAAAACCTCTTTGTGATTCCCGGTCAGACCGATTCCTTCATTTCGGTCCTACCGAGATCATCAAGTTGATCTGAGTTTTCAATCTCGGTGCAACCGATTTGAACTTTTCGGTCTCATAATTTGCTGTAACTGAACATAGTTACGCATCTCAGTGCTACCGAGTTGTTCCACTCGGTCACACCAACAGGGTCGGTCTATATATAGCCATGGGCAAAATTTTGGAAATTTCTCCAAAACCCTTCGCCCGCGCAATAGCTCGCTCTGCCACCGGAGGTCTCCGGATCGTCTCCTCGTCGCCAGCAGCCTCCTGTCACTGGTCTCCGCCGCCGCCAACGGATTTCGTCCCTGCCGTTGCCGCCGTAGCAAGTCCACCGCCAAGTTAGGGTATGGACTTGATCTTTGTGCTATCCACGTCTGATTCCAAGCACATTGTATTTTTATTGAATCTTGCCACGATTGAAACTCCTCTATCCAGCCAAAGTAGTCCATAGATTAGATGAGATTCAAATTTTAGGGTTAGGTTTCATGAAACCATCTCGCACCCACCGAGTTGAAAAACTCGGTCTCACCGATTTGGCTTATGCCATTGCACTAGTGACTCTCGGTCTGACCGAGAATTACTAATCGGTGCGACCGATTTGAGGATTCTATGAAACCCTAGCAGTCTCGGTGCCACCAAACTGTGACTCGGTCCAACCGAGATCATCAGTTTAGGATCCAAAACTGCTTTGGTATCACCGAGTTTGAAAATTGGTAGATCCGAAATGCTTTCTGTGGAAAACTAAAACTAAACTTTTGAATCATTCTTTTGCAAAAATCTCTGCATTTTGTGATGCTCATCTATTCTATCTCATCTATAACTCTTCACAGGGGTCAGCGATCGACTTTTGCGTTATGTCGATCGAGTGTGACAGCCGAACAGTCAAGAGAGCAGATGGACTTGAGTGAGGGCACTAGTCCCTCGACTACAGATGAAGGGAGCAGAAGTACTCCTAGCAATTTGCCTAAGGCTGAAACTAGGCAAAGGAGGAAAAGAACTTCAGATTCAGAGGATGAAGATTACAAAGCTGAGGAAGATGAGGCCACTTCCAAGAAAGTGTTGCTCAAGAAGGAATATGGCTCTGCACATAGCACTAAGCCAGGTCTGAAGAAGAAAGTTCCTCCCAAAAGGACACGAATGCCAAAGCCCAGAAAGTCCACTCAAGTGCCAGCTCAGGCTCAACCCAAAGAGGCACCTGCAAGGAAAGTCACTTCTTCCAAACCTCAGAAAGTCCCCACTGGTGAAACTATGAAGTTCACAATTGAATAAGAGGATGATGGTGATCAGGACAAGAAAAAGAAGAGAGCAAGAATCACAACTGCCAAGGTCCTTGGGAAGCCCTCAATGAGAAGAGATTCAAGAAGAGGAGAGGATGCTTTTGACACCTAAGGCACCTAAGCTTATGGGTGATGCAATCAGATCGGGGCTGCAACATCAAGCCCAAGGAAGCACCCAAAGCTGCTTCCAAGGCCAAGCAAGTTCCAAAGAGGAATACTAGGAGTATTCCACTTCGAGAAGAACAAGGCCCCAAAGCCCAATGTTGTCAAGATGAGGATGAAGAAGGACAGGTCTTAAGAAAGCTCAAGCCCAAGATTCCAAACCACAATGATGCCCATCCTGTGGTGAGGACATGAGAATCGGGAAGGATTGTGGCTGAGGCTGTGGAGGATGGAAGATCCATATGCTTCAAGAAGAAGAACTGCTGTTGACTACAGGTTCCATACAAAGGAACAGCAGGACTTTTATGAAACAATTCTGTTGGACAAGAAGCCTATAGTCTGTGACATGAGGTGGGTCGACTGGACCTACATTAGGGATAATGAGCAGCACTATCTTGGAGTGCAAGAACGCTTTGTTGCTTGTGGAGTTGCTGATTTTGTTGGACAGAAGTTCACCAACTGGAATGATGAGCTTATCATGCAGTTCTACTCCACAGCACATTTTTACCCAGATGGTAGAATTGTTTGGATGTCCAAGGTACAAGGTACCAATCCTTTGTTGAAGAATGGGCAAGTCGATAAATTCCCCAAGGAAAATGAGGACGACACGGACATTTATGCAAAGAAGAAGTTGGGTCACAACTCCATGGCTCACATGTACAAGGAGATCCCAGACAAGGCAGTAGAGACTCAGAAATTTGGATCAGTTCACTTTCTGCTGTCAGGGTTGCCAACCATCAATTGGATTCTGAGGCACACTTTGTTGCCCAAGTCTGGTGACCATAACATGATCAGAGGGCATGCCATCAACATGCTGCATGTGTTTGATGTGCCACAGAAGTTCAAAGTCATGAGCCTAATAATTGAAACAATCAAGAGGACTGCAGCAGATCAGAAGAGGAGCTGTGGATATGCACCTCAGAATCAGGAGTTGATTAACTCAAAGATGGGCACAGGGAAATATCAGTTGGATAAGGAACATTTTCCACTTTATCCAGACTTTGAGGACAATGAGGTTGTCATGAATGAAGATGATCCACAATCAGTTCAAGCTCAGGAGAAGAAGGAGAAGGCAAAGAAGGAGAAGGCTGCCAAGATGCCAACTCAAGAGGAGGCATCTGAATATTTCTTGAAAATCAAACAGGAGCAGCTTGGTTACTTGATAGCATCTATACTGAGGATTGAGAAAGGACTGGCCACCCTCACTCAGAATCAGGAGAGCCTTGAGAGAATCATGGAACTCAAATTCCATGACCTTGATGTTAAAGTAACTGAGATTCAGTCAGTTGTAGAGCAGCTGCAGGATGATATGCAGGAGAGACAGGGCAAGACTACCACCAATGTGTTTGCCAGAGTGCCTAGAGCCCAGAGGCCAGTTGCAGTGCCAGTGACAGACACTAGAGCAACAACTTTAGCACCAGCTACTGCCCCTGCAGTTTCAGTGCAACCAACTCCAGCATCCACTCCAGCACCCTCTACTTCAACTGAAGCCTTCGTCCTTGGAGTCATCAGAACACCACCACCAGAAGATCAAGCCTGAGAGTCGATCTAGCACTATGCATTTTCTATGAACTTTTTGGTAACTTGTCGCCAAAGGGGGAGAAAAATGTATAGATCATAGGCTTCGTGAGAGTGTGTGTTGCTTTTGTTCTCTCTTGCTTTATTTGGTGGTCTTTAAACTTTGTTTGCTTTTGGTTGAGATACTATGCTTGTGAGACATTGATGATCATGTGTTTGATCATAAGCTACACTTATGCATGCTTGATATTATCCTATCTATCTTATGTGATCACTCACTATGCTTGGTGATGAGTGCATGTATTCATTGTTTATTATTTTGAGCGCTCCACCAAGATGTATGTGACATGGAAGAGTAACCCATGAGCCTAATTCATTGTGCATTTGCAATCCAAAGCAAATCTTAACCCATGCACAAATTTAGGGGGAGCTCTTGCTTATCACATACTTCTCAAAGCAACGATGTTATTCAATCTTATTATCATTTGTCGAAGCTTTGATCTATATGTTGTCATCAATTACCAAAAAGGGGGAGATTGAAAGTGCAACTATCCCTAGGTGGTTTTGGTAATTCATAACAACATATAGCTCATTGAGCTAATGCTATTCCAAGACTATTATTTCAGGAAAGCTCAATGAATGACATGGCATGGATGAAGAAAGTGGATCCCTCAAAATACTAAGGACAAAGGATTGGCTCAAGCTCAAAAGCTCAAGACTCTTCATTTTACTTTTTAGTGATCCAAGATCACATTGAGTCTATAGGAAAAGCCAATACTATCAAGGAGGGATGAGGAGTTGCTTAATGAGCCTCTTGCTTCATGTGCTTAGTGATATGCTCCAAAACCCTCAATTACTTTCCCACATCCACAAATGACCTAAACCCAAAGCCAAAATCGGTCACACCGATTCTTCCTATCTGGCGCCATCGATTCCAAAAATCATAGCCACTGCCACAAAACCTAAGCAAATCGGTCTTACCGATAGGGATCTTGGTCTCACCGAGATGGGGTTGTAATCTCTCTGTTTCCCTTCGTAACGTTTCGGTATAACCGAAGTGAGCGATCGGTCCCACCGAGATTGCAATGTAAACTCTCTGTTTCCTTTTTGTAACATTTCGGTCTCACCGAAAAGAGCAAATCGGTCCCACCGAGTTTACCTGACCAACTCTCTGGAAAGCTTATTACCAAATCAGTCTTACCGAGTTTGTGTAATCGGTCTTACCGAGATTACGTTATGCCCTAACCCTAACCGAATCGGTCTCGCCGAGATGCATGTCAGTCCCACCGAAAATCACTAACGGTCACTAGGTTTACTAAATCGGTCCGACCGAGTTTAACAATTCGGTCCCACCGAGTTTGGTAAATTGTGTGTAACGGTTAGATTTTGTGTGGAGGCTATATATACCCCTCCACCTCCTCTTCATTCGTGGAGAGAGCCATCAGAACGAACCTACACTTCCAACTTACCATTTCTGAGAGAGAACCACCTACTCATGTGTTGAGGCCAAGATATTCCATTCCTACCATATGAATCTTGATCTCTAGCCTTCACCAAGTTGCTTTCCACTCAAATCCTCTTTCCACCAGATCCAAAACATATAAGAGAGAGTTGAGTGTTGGGGAGACTATCATTTGAAGTACAAGAGCAAGGAGTTCATCATCAACGCACCATTTGTTACTTCTTGGAGAGTGGTGTCTCCTAGATTGGCTAGGTGTCACTTGGGAGCCTCCAACAAGATTGTGGAGTTGAACCAAGGAGTTTGTAAGGGCAAGGAGATTGCCTACTTCGTGAAGATCTACCGCTAGTGAGGCAAGTCCTTCGTGGGCGACGGCCATGGTGGGATAGACAAGGTTGCTTCTTCGTGGACCCTTCATGGGTGGAGCCCTCCGTGGACTCGCGCAGCCGTTACCCTTCGTGGGTTGAAGTCTCCATCAACGTGGATGTACGATAGCACCACCTATCGGAACCATGCCAAAAACATCTGTGTCTCCAATTGCGTTTGAATCCTCCAAACCCTTCCCTTTACTTTCTTGCAAGTTGCATGCTTTAATTTCTGCTACCTATATACTCTTTGCATGCTTGCTTGAATTGTGTGATGATTGCTTGACTTGTCCTAAAATAGCTAAAATATGCCAAACTCTAAAATTGGGAAAAGGTTAAGTTTTTATTGGTCAAGTAGTCTAATCACCCCCCCTCTAGACATACTTCAAGGTCCTACAAAAAGTGCATGCTATAGAAGAAATCAATGTTTTGAGTGGAAAGATGGATGAACTTATGAAGATGTTTGCTACTAAAAATACTCCTCTTGATCCCAATGATATGCCTTTGTCTTCCTTGATTGAGACTAATAATGAATCTATGGATGTGAATTTTGTTGGTAGGAATAGTTTTGGAAACAATGCTTATAGAGGAAATTTTAATGCTAGTCCGTTCCCTAGTAATCCCTCTAATAATTATAGAAATTCCTACAATGATTATTATGGTAATTTTAGTAAGATGCCCTCTGATTTTGAGAATAGTGTGAATTTATGATTTCTCAAAAGCATTTTAATGCTTTGCTTGAAGAAAAATTGCTCAAAGTTGATGATTTGGCTAGGAACGTTGATAGACTTTCGCTTGATGTTAATTCTCTTAAACTTGGATCTTCTTCTCCTAAGCATGATATCAATGAGTCTCTCAAAGTAATGAGAATTTCCATTGACGAGTGCAAGGAAAGAACCGCTAGATTGCGTGCTAAAAAAGAAAGCTTTATAAAAGCGTGTTCTTCTAGTCTTCGTGAAAATAATGATGAGGATCTTAAAGTTATTGATGTGTCTCCGATTAGATCTATGTTTTGCAATATGAATTTTGATAATTATGGGAGTGATGATGAATCAACTTTGCCTAGAACGCGTCCCAAAAATTCGGAGCCTTTAGATCTTAATGCCAAATTTGGTAAAAGTGAGATTGGAGAATCCTCAACTTCTAATAATTTTGAACCTACTATCTCGGATTTCAAGGAATTTGATTATGATAATTGTTCTTTAAAATGGTGTATTTCCTTGTTGCAATCCGTTGTTAATTCTCCTCATGCTTATAGTCAAAATAAAGCTTTTACCAAACATATTGTTGATGCCTTGATGCAATCTTATGGTGAAAAACTTAATTTGGAAGCTTCTATACCTAGAAAACTTAATGATGAGTGGGAACCTACTATAAAGATTAGAATTAAAGATTATGAGTGTTTTGCTTTGTGTGATTTAGGTGCTAGTGTTTCCACGATTCTTATAACTTTATGTGATATTCTAGGTTTCCGTGATCTTGATGATTGCTCTTTAAATTTGCACCTTGCGGATTCCACCATTAAAAAGCCTATGGGAAGGATCTGCGATGTTCATATTGTTGCAAATAGAAATTTGGTGCCCGTGGATTTTATCGTTCTTGATATAGATTGCAATCTTTCTTGCCCTATTATTCTTGGTAGACCTTTCCTTAGAACGATTGGTGCGATTATTGATATGAAGGAAGGAAACATTAGATTCCAATTTCCTTTAAAGAAAGGCATGGAGCACTTTCCAAGAAAGAAAGTCAAATTACCTTATGAATCTATCATGCGTGCTACTTATGAATTTAGTGCCAAAGATGGCACTCGTTAGATCTATCCTTGCTTTTATGCCTAGCTAGGGGCGTTAAACGATAGCGCTAGTTGGGAGGCAACCCAATTTTCTTTATGTTTTTTGTTTTTGATCATGTTTAGTAATAAATCTTGCATCTACCTTCTGTTTAGATGTGTTTTTATTTTTTTAATTAGAGTTTGTGCCAAGTAGAACCTATAGGATAACCTACGATGATAGTTGGTTTGATTCTGCTGAAAAACAGAAACTTTGCGCGCACGAATATAATTTTTTTAACTCACAGGAACGTGCTTTTGCGTTGATTATTTTTGCTTCTGTTCAATAGACAAATTGTCCAGGACTTCCTATTTTGGTAGGGTTTTTAGAGTTCCAGAAGTTTGCGTTATTTACAGATTGCTACAGACTGTTCTGTTTTTGACAGATTCTGTTTTTCGTGTGTTGTTTGCTTATTTCAATGCATCTATGACTAGTAATTCAGTCTATGAACCATAAAGAAGTTGGAATACAGTAGGTTTAACACCAAATTAAATAAATAATGAGTTCATTGCAGTACCTCATGTGGTGGTTTTGTTTTCTTTCACTAACGGAGCTTATAAGATTTCCTGTTGAATTTTGTGTTGTGGAGTTTTCAAGTTTTGGGTAAAGCTTTTATGGACTATGGAATAAAGGGTGGCAAGAGCCTAAGCTTGGGGATGCCCATGGCACCCCAAGATATTCAAGAATAGCCAAAAGCCTAAGCTTGGGGATGCCCCGGGAAGGCATCCCCTCTTTCGTCTTCGTTCATTGGTAACTTTACTTGGAGCTATATTTTTATTCGCCACACGATATGTGTTTTGCTTGGAGCATCGTGTATTATATTAGTCTCTGCTTTTTAGTTTACCACAATAATCCTTGCTGTACACACCTTTTGGGAGAAGCCTATTTGATTAGAATTTGCTAGAATACTCTATGTGCTTCACTTATATCTTTTGAGCTTGATAGTTTTTGCTCTAGTGCTTCACTTATATCTTTTAGAGCACGATGGTGTCTTAATTTTGAAGAAATTGCTAGTCTCTCATGCTTCACTTATATTATTTTGAGAGTATTTTAGAACAGCATGGTATTTGCTATGGTCATAAAGTTGGTCTTAGAATGATGAGCATCCAAATTGGGTATAATAAAAACTATCATAGGAAGTGAACTGGATGCTATGATCAACTTGATACTTGATAATTGTTTTGAGATATGGAGGTAGTGATATTAAAATCATGCTATTTGGGTGATTATGAATTCAAAGAATGCTTGTGTTGAAGTTAGCAAATCCCGTAGCATGCACGTATGGTTAAAGTTGTGTAACAAATTTGAAACATGAAGTGTACTTGGCTTGTGCATCCTTATGAGTGGCGGTCGGGGACGAGCGATGGTCTTTTCCTACCAATCTATCCCCCTAGGAGCATGCGCGTAGTACTTAAGTTTTTGACGACTTCTAAATTTTTGTAATAAGTATATGAGTTCTTTTGACTAATGTTGAGTCCATGGAGTATACGCACTTTTACCTTTCCATCTTTGCTAGCCTCTTCGGTACCATGCATTGCCCTTTCTCACCTTGAGAGTTGGTGCAAACTTCGCCGGTGCATCCAAACCCCGTGATACGATACGCTCTATCACACATAAACCTCCTTATATCTTCCTCAAAACAGACACCATACCTACCCATTATGGCATTTCCATAGCCATTCCGAGATATATTGCCATGCAACTTTCCACCGTTCCGTTCATCATTTTCATGACATACTTTACTTTTGTCATATTGCCATTGCATGATCATGTAGTTGACATCGTATTTGTGGCAAAGCCACCATGCATTATTTTCATACATGTCACTCTTGATTCATTGCACCATCCCGGTACACCGCCGGAGGCATTCATATAGAGTCATATCTTGTTCTAGTTTTGAGTTGTAATTCTTATGTTGTAATCAATAGAAGTGTGATGATCATCATTATTAGAGCATTGCCCAAAGAAAAAAAGGAAGAAAGGCCAAAAGAAAAAAAGGCCCCCAAAAAAAGAAAAGAAAAAAAGAAAAAAAAAAGAAAAAAAATAAATAAAAAGGGCAATGTTACTATCTCTTTTTCCACACTTGTGCTTCAAAGTAGCACTTTGTTCTTCATGTAGTGAGTCTCATATTTTGTGCTTCAAAGTAGCACCTTGTTCTTCATGTAGTGAGTCTCATAAGTTGTCTTCTTCATACTAGTGGGATTTTTTCATTATAGAACTTGGCTTGTATATTCCTACGATGGGCTTCCTCAAATGCCCTAGGTCTTCGTGAGCAAGCAAGTTGGATGCACACCCGCTAGTTTTATTTTGTTGAGCGTTCATTTATAGCTCTAGTGCATCCGTTGCATGGCAATCCCTACTCCTCATGTTGACATCAATTGATGGGCATCTCCATAGCCCGTTGATTATCCTCGTCAATGTGAGACTTTCTCTTTTTGTCTTCTCCACAATCCCCATCATCATATTCTATTCCACCCATAGTGCTATATCCATGGCTCACGCTCATGTATTGCGTGAAGGTTGAAAAAGTTTGAGATTATTTAAGTACGAAACAATTGTTTGGCTTGTCATCGGGGGTATAGAAGTTGGGAACATCTTTGTGTGACGAAAATGAAGCATAGCCTAACTATATGATTTTGTAGGGATGAACTTTCTTTTGCCATGTTATTTTGAGAAGACATGATTACTTTGATTAGTATGCTTGAAGTGTTACTATTTCTTATGTCAATATGAACTTTTATTTTGTATTCATTTGGATCTGAACATTCATGCCACAATAAAGAAAATTACATTATGAATTATGCTAGGTACCATTCCACATCAAAATTTCTCTTTTATCATTTACCTACTCGAGGACGAGCAGGAATTAAGCTTAGATGCTTGATACGCCTCCAACGTATCTATAATTTTTATTGTTCCATGCTATTATATTACCCTTTTGGATGTTTATGGGCTTTATTTTACACATTTATATCATTTTTGGGACTAACCTACTAACCGGAGGCCCAGCCCATATTGCTGTTTTTTTGCCTATTTCAGTATTTCGAAGAAAAGGAATATCAAACGGAGTCCAAACGGAATGAAACCTTCGGGAGCGTGATTTTTGGAACAAATCTGATCCGGAGAGCTTGGAGTCCAAGTCAAGAAGCTCCTGAGGGCCCCACGAGATAGGGGGCCGCCACCCCCCCCCCATGTAGGGCGCGCCCCCCTGTCTCGTGGGCCCCTCGGGCAGCCACCGACGTACTTCTTCCTCCTATATATACCTACGTACCCCGAAAACATCCAGGAGCACCACGAAACACAATTTCCACCGCCATAACCTTCTGTATCCGCGAGATCCCATCTTGGAGCCTTCGCCGGCACTCTGCCGGAGAGGGAATCAACCATGGAGGGCTTCTACATCAACATCCTTGCCCTTCCGATGAGTTGTGAGTAGTTTACCACAGACCTACGGGTCCATAGTTATTAGCTAGATGGCTTCTTCTCTCTTTTTGGATCTCAATACAATGTTCTCCCCCTCTCTTGTGGAGATCTATTCAATGTAAACTCTTTTTGCGGTGTGTTTGTCGAGATCCGATGAATTGTGGGTTTATGATCAAGTTTATCTATGAATAATATTTGAATCTTCTCTGAATTCTTTTATGTATGATTGAGTTATCTTTGCAAGTCTCTTCAAATTATCAGTTTGGTTTGGCCAACTAGATTGATCTTTCTTGCCATGGGAGAAGTGCTTAGCTTTGGGTTCAATCTTGCGTGTTCTTACCAAAGGATGTAAAGGGTTGCAAGACACGTATTGTATTGTTGCCATCGAGGATAACAAGATGGGGTTTATATCATATTGCATGTGTTTATCCTCTACATCATGTCAACTTGCTTAATGTGTTACTCGTTCTTATGAACTTAATACTCTAGATGCAGGCAGAGTCGGTCGATGTGTGGAGTAATGATAGTAGATGCAGCAGGAGTCGGTCTACTTGTTATGGACGTGATGCCTATATACATGATCATGCCTAGATAATCTCATAACTATGCGCTTTTCTATCAATTGCTCGACAGTAATTTGTTCACCCATCGTAATACTTATGCTATCTTGAGAGAAGCCTCTAGTGAAACCTATGGCCCCCGGGTCTATCTCTTATCATATTTGCTTTCAATCTATCTTTATTTGCATCTTTACTTTTTGCATATATCTTATAAAATACCAAAAATATATCTATCTTATCATACTATCTTTATTAGATCTCACTTTCACAAGTGGCCGTGAAGGGATTGACAACCCCTTTATTGCGTTGGTTGCAAGTTCTCAGTTTGTTTGTGTAGGTGCGTGGGATTTTTGAGGAGCCTCCTACTGGATTGATACCTTGGTTCTCAAAACTGAGGGAAATACTTATGCTACACTTTGCTTCATCACCCTCTCCTCTTTGAGGAAAACCAACGCAAGCTCAAGACGTAGCAGGAGGACACACTCATCATAACCATGGAGGGCATAACCATGGAGGACATTCGCACAAGGGAGGAAGTTCACACAACCACAGTGGCCCTAAGAATGGTAATGGGAATGGAGGAAGCAACAGTCAGAGCCGTTCCAACCCCGCGACATCCGCCAAGAAGGATCTGAGTCACATTACTTATTTCAAGTGCGGGAAGACTGGACACTACGCCACTGAATGTTCTGAAGCGAAGAATGGAAATGGCAACGGGAGTTCTGGAAAGAAGCCCAACCCTTTCACCAGAGGTCAGGTGAACCACGTCAATGTGGAGGAGATTGAGGAGCAGCCCGGCGTAGTTGTCGGTAAGTTTTTGATTAATGTATTTACAGCCCTTGTTCTTTTTGATACTGGTGCATCTCATTCATTCATATCAAGGGGATTTGTGGACAAGTTTAAGTTGCCAACTGTAGCCCTTAAGTCACCTATGTTAGTAAGTTCCACAGGAGCAGAGTATATGGTTAGTCGGGGATGTTATCAGTTGCCAATAACCATAGGTAGACATGTTTTCCCCACCGACCTTATTGTCCTGGAGTCACAAGGATTGGACATGATCCTAGGCATGGATTGGCTATCCAAGTTTGAGGGAAACATTGAATGCACCAGTAAGTCTATCCTGCTCACCACCCCAGAGGGAAAACAGATCAAGTATGTGTCTAGGCATGCGCCGAGGAGAACTCGGGTGAATTCCCTTTCTGGAGTTGTTCAGGAGGAAGTACCAGTTGTGAAGGATTATCCCGATGTATTTCTAGAGGAGTTACCAGGCATGCCACCAGATCGAGATATTGAGTTTTTGATTGAATTGTTGCCAGGCACCGGACCAATATCTAAGAGACCGTATCGGATGCCCGCAAATGATCTGGAGGCAATTAAGAAGCAGATTAAGGAGTTACTGGAGAAAGGTTATATTCGACCAAGCTCATCACCTTGGGGAGCCCCAGTGCTTCTAGTTGAGAAGAAGGATGGATCTTTGAGGATGGTTGTTGATTATCGTGCGCTGAATGAGGTGACAATCAAGAACAAACACCCTCTGCCGATGATCAATGATTTGTTTGACCAGCTGCAGGAAGCTAAGGTTTTCCCCAAGATTGATCTTCGATCAGGTTATCACTAGCTGAAGATCCGAGAGCATGATATACCTAAGACAGCTTTTACCACGAGGTATGGGCTATATGAGTATACAGTTATGTCATTTGGTTTGACTAATGCCCCTGCCTATTTTATGAGTATGATGAACAAGGTGTTCATGGAGTTCTTGGACAAGTTTGTCGTGGTGTTCATTGACGATATATTGGTCTACTAGAAGAATGAAGAACACAAGGAACATTTGCGCTTGGTTCCCGAGAAGCTCAGGGAACATCAGTTGTATGCCAAGTTTAGCAAATGTGAGTTTTGGTTGAAGAAAGTTGGATTTCTCGGACATGTTATATCAGGAGAAGGAATAGCAGTAGACCCTACCAAGGTTGCATATGTCACTGAGTGGTTGGCACCCACCTCAGTTGGAGAGATCAGAAGTTTTCTTGGACTTGCAGGTTATTATCGGAGATTTATTGAGAACTTTTCCAAGATTGCGAATCCCATGACAGAGTTATTGAAGAAAGACACCAAGTTTAAATGGACTCGGGATTGTGAGGCCAGTTTTCAGGAGTTGAAGAAACGTTTGGTTACAGCCCCAGTGCTGATTCTCCTAGATATACGCAGGGATTTCCAAGTATATTGCGACGCCTCTCGTCAAGGACTTGGAGGCATTCTTATGCAGGAAGGAAGAGTTGTTTCATATGCCTCACGACAGCTTTGACCTCATGAGTTGAATTATGCTATGCATGATTTGGAGTTAGCAGCTGTAGTGCATGCGCTCAAGACCTAGAGACATTTTCTCATCGGTAACTGTTGTGATGTTTACACGGATCATAAAAGTTTGAAGTACATCTTCACGCAAAAGGAGTTGGACCTCAGGTAGAGGAGATGGTTGGAGCTCATAAAGGATTATGACATGAGATTGCATTATCATCCAGGTAAGGCCAATGTCGTAGCAGATGCGTTGAGCCGTAAGAGTTCTGTTAACACGCTCATAACCGGAGGATTACCCCAGGAGTTGGCCGACAACCTTCGAGAACTTCGCTTGGAGATAGTTTCGAGAGGTTATGTTGCAGCACTGGAAATTCATTCCACTCTGCTGGGAAAGATCCGAGAAGCCCAGAAGACGGACAAGGAGATTGCAGAGATAAAGGAAAGGATGAGTAAATTAAAGGCTAAAGGTTTTCATGAGGATGAGCATGAAACTTTTTGGTTTGAGGATCGTATCTATGTGCCTAATGACCCTGAGATCAGGAAGTTAATTCTTCAGGAGGCTCATGATTCGCCTTATTCGATTCACCCAGGCAACACTAAGATGTATCTGGATTTGAAGGATAGTTTCCGGTGGACAGGAATGAAGACGGATATCGCAGAGTATGTAGCTGTATGTGACGTTTGTCAGAGAGTTAAGGTAGAGCATCACAAACCAGCAGGGTTACTTCAGCCTTTGCCGATACCTGAATGGAAGTGGGATAAACTTGGCATGGATTTCATCATCGGATTACCCAAGACTCGTTCAGGCTATGACTCTATCTGGGTTGTAGTTGTTTGCTTTCCCAAGGTAGCCCATTTCATCCTCGTGAAAACAACTTATACGAGCGCTAAGTTGGCGAAGATATACATGACCAGGATCGTATGTCTACACGGAGTTCCGAGGACCATCGTATCACATAGAGGAACGCAGTTTACTTCAAAGTTTTGGAATCAGTTGCACGAAACTTTGGGTACCAGGCTAGAGTTCGGTACATCCTTTCATCCGCAGACAGATGGACAGACCGAGAGAGTCAATCAGATTCTGGAGGACATGTTGAGAGCTTGTGCGCTAGATTATGGATCTAGTTGGGATGATAATTTACCCTATGCAGAGTTCTCATATAACAACAGTTATCAAGCCAGTTTGAAGATGGACCCTTTCGAAGCTTTGTACGGAAGGAGGTGCAGGACACCATTGTCGTGGGATGAAGTTGGAGATCGGCAGTTGTTCAGACCAGACTTAATCAGAGATTCTGAGGAGAAGGTTAAGTTGATTCGAGATAGACTCAAGATAGCCAAGTCTAGGCAAAAGAGTTATGCAGATACTAAACGCAAGGAGGTAGCCTATGAAGTCGAAGTTAGAGCATATCTTTGTGTGTCCCCACTACGAGGAGTTAAACGAATTGGAGTCAAAGGAAAGCTAGCACCATGATTTGTGGGACCATACAGAGTTTTGAAACGTATGAGAGAAGTTGCCTACAAGTTGGAATTACCCGAAGGTTTGTCAGGAGTTCATGATGTGTTTCACGTTTCCCAATTGAAGAAGTGTCATGTAGAGATGGTTGGCATTCCTCTGAGAGATATAGTGCCACTGGAAGTGATTCAGTTGGATAGTGATCTGACCTATGAAGAGAAATCCGTTAAGATTCTCGAGTTTTCCAGCCGAGTTACCTGCAGCAGAGTCATCAAGTTTTGCAAAGTTCAGTGGAGCCACCATACCAAGGAGGAAGCTACCTGGGAGCAAGAAGAAGACCTCCGCAAGGACCACCCACACCTTTTTGTTGACCAACCCGAATCTCGAGGGCGAGATTCATCTTAAGGGGGTAGGTTTGTAACATCCCAATTTTTAATTTGGATGTTATTCATAGAACATTCTTATGCATCTATGATTTATTGCATTTTGTTGTTTTGTTTTAGTTGCATTTTGATCCAAGAGGCCATAAGTAGCCCAAGGACCAATTTGAGAGAGTTGGAGGTTTCACAAAAAATTCAATTTTGATTTATCAAAATTTGGTTATTGGATCAAAAAAGTTTCAAAATTAATTTTCCTAATATTTTAAAATAAAGAGAGAAGATAATATGACTTCTTCAAAATCAGTAGAAAAATATTGGAAATTGAATTTTGAATTTTTGGAGAGTTTATTTGATTTTATTCGCTAGTTTATTTATTAGTTAGCTGAGTGATTAGTACTATAATGTTTGTTTTTAGTTTAGGCATTTAGGTCCAGAAAAATGTTCACTAGGTTACTAACAAGGCCATTGTCGGTGTCAAAACCGGCGGATCTCGGGTAGGGGGTCCCGAACTGTGCGTCTAGACGGATGGTAACAAGAGACGAGGGACACAATGTTTTTACCGAAGTTCGGGCCCTCTCGATGGAGGTAAAACCCTACGTCCTGCTTGATTAATATTAATGATATGGGTAGTACAAGAATAGATCTACCACGAGATCAAGGAGGCTAAACCCTAGAAGCTAGCCTATGGTATGATTGTTGAGATGTATGTTGTCCTACGGACTAAAGCCCTCCGGTTTATATAGACACCGGAGAGGCTAGGGTTACACAGAGTCGGTTACAATGGTAGGAGATCTACATATCCGTATTGCCAAGCTTGCCTTCCACGCCAAGGAAAGTACCTTCCTGACATGAGCCGAGTCTTCAATCTTGTATCTTCGTAGTCTTGGAGTCCGGCGGATAATGATAGTCCGCTATCCGGACACCCCTAGTCCAGACTCCTCAAGAGCCTGAACCAGTCTTCAATGACGATAAGTCCGGCGTGCATAATGTTCGGCATTGCAAGGCGGGTTCCTCCCTTGAATAATCCAGAGAAGATAATGAACACCGGGATAGTGTCCGCTCTGCAAAAACAATTTCCACATTCCACCGTAGAGAGAATAAAACATATCTGAGGACTCAATCTGCGACGATTATGCGGCGTGATATCACACCGCTACCAAGCCCTTGTTTGAATCGTTTTTATTATTCCACCTCAAAGACGCTTAGCGGCGCGTTTCTTGGCACGCCTTATCGAGCGTAGATCGTGTCCCTCTATTCTGAGATCCTCATCAATACGCGTGGGTAACCTAACTGCTCCTGCCGCCACGCCTCCTCTATCGAAGGGGAATCCCAAGCGGTCACGAGACGGCCCTTGGTATTTCTTCCCTTTATAAGAGGACCAAGGCCTGTCCTTGTTCTTTAATCTCGCATCGAATCTTTCCTCCACTCCCAGTTCAGACCCAGAGCTTGATTCGAGCGCCGGATCCTCAACCATGTCCGGCTCCGACCTCCGGGGCGGTGGATGCCCTCCTCCGCCACGGAGGAGGACATATTGAAGTTGCGTGAGGCCAAGTACACGCCCACGAGGTTTCGACAGTTGTTACTGCCCAGGGCAAGCCGTGCCGCCCGAGCCCGTGAATACGCTGCCAGATCCCACCTCCGCCGGGTTTAGGCTTCCGACGGATCCTTCGTGAGAGGGCTCTGTTCTACTATGGGCTGGATTTTCACGACTTGGCTCCGAGTCCATCCTCCATATCTCCGCATTCATTATCGCTCATGAGGCCTTCCTCCGCCATTCCCCACTTTGGCCTATGGTGAAGACCTTCAAGGTGGAGCCAAGATGATCGGGGCGCTAAGCGAGTCGGGGGCGACCATAAGCAAAAGGTCGATGCCCGTGGCCCGAGGGTTCCTTCCAAGAGGAACTTGGATCGTGGCAGCAGGAGTGGTTCTACATCACCGCTCCAAGGGGCAGCAGTAAAGCCGCCGCCTTATTCCGCCGGGACCTCCACGCCAACTGATGTCGTGGGTCAACCAAGGGCTCAACTGGGGGCCGTCCGAGGATGTGCCCTCACTGCAAGGACGGATTCGGGACCTCCAAGCGAGGGAGATCGACCTGATCAAGGTGATGCAGGTTATGCTATTTAGGCATCTTCCGCCTCAGAACGCCGCCCTCTCCGTCTATGGGAGTGCAATCCGAGGGACCTCGATTCTCCAAAGATTTTATGGGTGCGACACCCACGGAGATGTACAAGCTGTTCTTCGGACCGCAGTAGCGTGTCCGGATTCGCCGAGGACGCAGCCTAAGCCGCGATCGCCTTGGATACTCGGGTAGATAGCTCGAGTCCTGACATTCTATTTATATGCCTTTCAAAAGTTCGTCTCCTGACCCTTTGATCTTTACAGGAATGGGTGGCGCGATCAAGGCTGATAAGGTGTCCGGCCCCCCTCCCAGAGACCGTACTGGAGCCCATGTTGGTCAGAATGTTGGAGGTTGCGCCTACGAAGGGGCAGCGGGAAAATAGAGGAGCTAATATTCCGCCTAAGGGGGCGATCAAGAGGAGGGAACCAAGAACCCTCCTTCAGAGGGAGAAGAGGACCGCCTCAAGATCCGGAGGCCAAAGCCCCTAAGCGTGGGAAGAAATCTCACTGGTCCGGCGTCCGAGAGAATCCGGACGCACAATCATCGCCAAGGACCAGCCTCCAACGAGTCGTGAGTATGAAAGAGGAAATTAATTAGTAAGGAAGTACCTTCATTTGTGCTTCCGTGGGTAACCAAATATTTATATTGCAGTTCGGTTTGCAGCCTTCTCGATGAGTTCATCTTGGGACCTTCTTCCGGAGATGATGGAGAGCGATCGCGCTCCGTCTGCAGCCGCTAGATGAGGCAAAGCGAGCCCGGTGTCGCCACGGAGGGTGTCCCCGAGTCCGGAGGGGCGAGAGTTCGCACTGCTAGCGTCCGCCGGAGAATCAAGAATCTGCTGAGAGGGCGCCCATTTCAAGATCATCGTGCGTTAATGCGCATGGTGATTGGAAGGATTTCGTCTGCCGAGAGCGGATTGCGTAATGCCGCCATGAGTTTGCTGGCGGGATTTGAGGTATGCGAGAATGGCGCACCCCTTTGTCGTTTAACAGTTTTGCATATAAAAAATGCGCCCTGTATAGATAGTAGCCCCTAAGACTCGGTAGGTTGTCGGAAACGACAGCGTACTAAGGATCGAAATCTAAAGTAATGAATTCCGTCGTTCCTATGCAGGTGGCGGATGGTCCGGGGGCTAGCCGGACTAGTGATTTTGCCGAATTAACTCGGCAGCTTGACCTGGAAGATGAGGACATCGCACTTGTCAACAGGCGACTTGACGAGTCGCAAGGTAAAATAGTTCTCCGCAGTTGCTTTATTAAGGGGGTCAAAGCCCGCCTCTGATAAATTATATGTTGTTTATACAGACGGTGCTGCTGCTATGGAGAGCCTTTGGGCCGAACTTGCTCTAGCTAAGGAGCAAGCCCGAAGGAGTGACGCGGCTGCCTCGAGGGTGGCCGAGGAGTTGAAAGCCGAAAAGGCGGCGCACTGCCTAAGCAGGGCGGAGGTGGCCGAATTGGCCACGAAAGTAAAAGATGCTACCGACCGCAATGAGGCTCTTGAAAAGGAGCGCTTATCGGAGCGGGAAGACCTGAAGAAGGCCACCGCCGAAGCCAAGGAGGCCCGCTCTGCAATGCGGGCTATGAAGGAGGAGCTGCGCCAGGCCGGAGAAATCGCGGTGGCAAGCCCTTTCGATCGTCGCCGGTTTATGGATTCCAAGTATGCTCAATTTGAGCGGTGTGGAGTTCGGAGGATCCGTATATGGACTTGGCTGCGAGTGCGGTGATGCCGTTAAACACTTCCGAGCCGGGGATCACGAGACGGAAGAGTTATATTGGTCTCAATTCCACAACCGGATCGCCCACTTCGGCCGACGGACGGTTGGCGAATGGGCCGAATCAATAGATTGTCCGGACTAGCCATGACTGACATTGTGGCCCATGTCTGGCCAGATAGGTCCAAGGCGACGAGCTATTTTGGCTTACTACAGCAATTCCTTGGGGCGGTGCCGCATATAAAGGAGATGAAGCGGTCGGCCTGCATAGAGGGCGCGCGGATGGCTCTGGCCCGTGTGAAGGCGCATTGTCTGGATATGGACGCCACCGCTGTTGCTGCCCATGGTTCGGATGAAAACCGGCTCCCTGTCGAGCACTATTTCGGGGAAGTTATGCGTGGCGCTCGTGTAATAGAGTCGCAGTGCTCGAAGAATGTAACGTTCAATTGAACGCATTAGCCTGTAAATCAATGATTATGGTATAATTGCTTTTCATACTTGTGCGTCCAAGTAGTAAAACTTCTCCTGTGCGGCCGTTTACGTATACTTGTGTATAACCTGAAAGATGCAGTCTTCGGCTTCAGCCCCCTCGCACAAAGTGCTGGGGTGTTCGCAAAATAGCGCGTTTTCACACTTAATCCGACGTCTCGGTCCTGTTATAAGGAGGTGGTAGCGTAGCGAATGAGGCAATCCGGACTATAATGCTTTATCACTTTCACTTAGCCAGTGGAGCTCGAGGGTGGGGCTACGATATAGCCCCTGGTGGCCCCGCACGTCTCCGAATTCGGGGTGCGTAAGTGCCTGACCGGGAAACGGTCCTTCGTCAAAGCGGGGAATTCTAAACATTTCGATAGTTGATCGAGTGGTTGACCAGTCTCTCGTTGTATCATGACAGTCAGTTTTCGGCTTTCTCTACTGAGGTGCTCGCCAAATTAACCGGGGCACAATCGCAGAGTTCTCCGGTGCGCGTTAGCGATGATACGGAACGTAAGGCAGCAAAACACGAGGCCGGCAAACCCAACATTTGACCAAAGACATGATTCGAGCTGATGCATATAATGCCTAACTCGAGGCGCCGAACACTCCCTAAGGTGTTCGGTCTTTATAATAATGGGCGAACGATGCCCTAAGCCCCTAGTGTCCGTGCACGGGCATGATCTTCGACGCGCCGATGCCAAGGCGTCGGTTCGCGTTGGCTATAGGAAGAAACCAAGGAGAATAACAACAAGAGACAAGAAAAAGGTTTACGCAGGTCTTAATCTGAAAGAATCCTCAACGGGTCCCTCTCGCATGTCTCGCGCCGTGTCTCCGTTATACCGTTATCTGGATGGGTATGCACATTGTTCATCTGTAAAAAGAGAGGAACGTTTAGTTTAAAAACAATTTGTGCGGAAAATATGTAAAATAAAAAATATAAATAATTAAAGCGGGGTTTGTATAAACCCGCGGTTATGTGTGCGCGCAGCTCCCTGTGAAGGGGTATGCGGCTAGGGAGCCCCTAGCCTACTGACACCGGATTCGTCTATCCGAGTCCGGGGTCTTGAAGTGACCCTCGCACTGAAATGATGCCACGTGGACCGGGCATCTTGAGTGTAAGAGACGTGTAATGCGGTATGGCGTTGAAGCGGACAAAAGCCTTACGTCCCAAGAGTGCTTGATATTCACTTTCAAATGGGACGATGTGAAAAATTAATTTTTCTCGTCGAGAATTGTTCGGCGATCCGAACACGACTTCTAGTAATATGGAGCCTGTGCACTTGGCGTAAGGGCCTGGCGTCACTCCTTTGAAGGAAGTGCGGCTGTGTCGGATTTTGGCGGGGTTTACCCCCATCCTACGGACGGTTTTGGAATACAACAGGTTTAAGTCGCTGCCTCCGTCCATTAGGACACTAGTAAATTGTAATCCGTCTATCGTGGGATTCAATATCAGGGAGTCCGTCCCGCATTTCGAACGCTTCTGGAATAGTCCAGGTGGTCAAAAGTGATTGGTTTTGATGTCCATCTCTATTGTCTGCTGGGTTGGACCGTGCGAAGCTCTTTTTAGAAAGTGTCGCACTATTTTTCCGTATTATCACATGAAGTGAGTTTATTGCTTTAACCCCTTGTGGGAAAGTCTTTTGTTTTCCGGTGCTCTGCTGTTGGGGGTTTATCCTCTTCCCTTGACGCGTCGAGCCCCTTGTGTTCGCATTTAGTCGGCGGACTGTTTAAAACCCAACAATCCACGTGGGTGTGATTTGCGAGCCTTAGGGGTACTATGGATTTGACATATCAACCCAAAATCTTCTTTAAGTTGGACACCACATCCTTTGTCATCCTTTAGAGGTCTGTGTTTTATTATTGGGCATGAGCTTTTAAATCCGCGTTGATCGTCGTGCTCTTTGGGCTTTTCTCTTTATTCCGCGCTGCTCTTTTTCTGCTACCGTGATTTTCCGTTCCATCTCTTATCTCTCGATGTACTAGGGTCGCTGGTGCTGCATCTTGCTAACTAGTTGTCCTCGCCGCACGTAAGCGGGTCATGAGGCTTGTTAGTGCGGACATTGTCCTCGGCTTTTCTTGACCGAGGTGCTGGCGAGCCATTCGTCTCGGACATTGTGCTTGAAAGCTGCTAAGGCTTCGCGTCCGGACGGTCGACTATTTGGTTCTTTTGGTAAGGAACCTGTTCCGAATTCTGTGTGACTCTCGGGCTGTTGAGTTATATGACTTAAATCATATGCATCCGGAGGCGGACATAAGTCCCTTGAAAATTTGCTCTAAACGCGTCCTCGAGCTCTTCCCAACTTCCAACAAGATTTTCGGGAGGCTTTTAAGCCAATGACGGGCTGGCCCTTTGAGCTTGAGTGGTAAATATTTTATGGCGTGGAGATCGTCTCCTCCGCCATATGTATATGTAGTATATAATCTTCTATCCGCACTCGAGTCTGTTGTTCCATCGTAGGCTTCTATGTTGATGGGTTTAAATCCTGCTGGGAATTCATGGCCCAGCACCTCATCGGTGAAACATAGCGGGTGTGCGGCGCCCCTGTATTTGTGTGTGCCGTTATCATCGGACACTTGATGTGTTACCTTGCTTCTTGGGGCCTTCTCCTTTGGCCCATAAATGGACCTGGCTGGGCCATCTATCCTTCCGAGTTCGTTGGTGGATTTATGTGTGGTGCCGCTTTCATAATTTGGCCTGTCGTCTGGCCGTCTATCCAACCAGGCAGCCCTTTTATTTTTGGACGGTGGAGGCTCTATGGCCTCCTCGTCGAATTCCGGTAGCAGCTTGCGCTTCGGGTAACTCTTTGATTGGTGGCCATTGCCGTACTTATCTGCGGTGTTGAGCACTTTGCTCCATCTCATTCTGAGTGTGTCTTCGCTGTTTTGAGCTTCGTTTTCCTTCTTGAGCTTCTTGCAGGTCTTGTGAGTCTTTTCCGAAGGTTCTTACTCTCGGCGGCGTATCCGGCGTATGGTCGTCCGGACTGTTTTTCTTGCCGGGCTTGGATTGATTATCGGACTCGTCCTGTTTGAATGGTTGCTTATTTGCATGTTAAATCGTCAATTGTGAGCCCCGCCGTATCGCGGCTCCTTGGGAGTGTTATTGTCGTCGGCGGGACTTAGGGCGGCGTTACGCCGCCGCTTTGTCGTTATCGGCGGGGTTATCTTCTGCCGTGGCCCGTTGGTCCTCGTTATCGCTCTCCTTTGGGGTATCCACCATATATATGTCATGCGACAAGGTGGTCTGTCGTCTTTGTATAAGCTCATTTTTGGTCGTCTCGGCATCGCCGTCTATTCCGTCGATGTCTTCGGAGTCGTAGTCTAGCATGTCGGTTAGATCGTCGACGGTGGCTACAAAGTGGGTGGTGGGTGGGATCTGAATTTCTTTGTCGTCCGTACCCCAACCATCCTGGCCATAGTCCGGCCAGGATTCTTCTGATAGCGAGAGATGCTTCAGTGAATTCAGGATATCGCCGAAAGGCGAGTGCTGGAAGATGTCCGCGGCGGTGAATTCCATAACCGGCGCCCAATCCGAATTGATTGGCAGGGGCGCGGGAGGTTCGGAGTCCGGCGAGGAGTCTGGCGCCTTGGAATCACGGGTTTCGCAGGGGACAAGATTGGTGTTTGGCTCCATCGCCGTGGATGTTGAAGCCCCCAGGGCGGCGTCTATCCACCGCCTCGTCTGGGCGATCGGCTCCGGGCTAATGGCGAAGCGGATCCGTGTCGCTACCAAGGCCTTGTCCGTGGCAGAGCTAGATCGTGCCCATCGTCCGCAGTGTGGGCGCTTATGCTGTGGCTCGAGTCCGTCGAAGATCGGTCTCCGCGACATCGGCCGTGAAGTTTAAGCTTCGAATCGACTGACGGCCGTATGTAGCTTCGATCTGCTCGGATGGCCAAGAGAATTGGCTGCGATGCAAAGCCGCCAAATCGAAGATCTGTCCGGGAGAAAAGTGTCACCCAGACAGCGTTGTTGGTTGAAGATGCCATCAAGCCTATTGGTGACGACAGAGGAACTCTCAATGAAAGCACCAATGTCGGTGTCAAAACCGCGGATCTCGGGTAGGGGTCCCGAATCGTGCGTCTAGGCGGATGGTAACAAGAGACGAGGACACAATGTTTTTACCTGTGTTGGGCCCTCTCGATGGAGGTAAAACCCTACGTCCCGCTTGATTAATATTGATGATATGGGTAGTACAAGAGTAGATCTACCACGAGATCAAGGAGGCTAAACCCTAGAAGCTAGCCTATGGTATGATTGTTGAGATGTATGTTGTCCTACGGACTAAAGCCCTCCGGTTTATATAGACACCGGAGAGGCTAGGGTTACACAGAGTCGGTTACAATGGTAGGAGATCTACATATCCGTATTGCCAAGCTTGCCTTCCACGCCAAGGAAAGTACCTTCCGGACACGAGCCGGAGTCTTCAATCTTGTATCTTCGTAGTCTTGGAGTCCGGCGGATAATGATAGTCCGGCTATCCGGACACGCCCTAGTCCAGGACTCCCTCAGCCATATAGCTATGTGAATTTTTCTAGAATTTTTAGGATTTTTTTTTGTTTATTTTTTGTGTTTTAGTCTCAGGAAAATTTGTTTTTTTCAAAAAAAAAAAGTTGCACCAATCGGGCGGCCAGCCGCGGCCAAAGCCGCGGCCCGGCCCTCCTCAGCCAAGCCGGCTCGGGACGAAGTCCCGTTCGGCGGCGCCGCTCGCCACCGTGTCCGACCTAGACACGGGAGTCCGCCACCGCCCCGCGTTGCCCCCTCCCAAGCCGCATCGCCCCTCGGGGCCTTTATATAGCGCCGCCCGGCCCCCGTCTATCCTCACCTTGAGCTGCGGTGCCGCCTGCCACTGCCACCGGAGCCACCGCCGTCGTCTAGCTGCGCCACCTCCACTGCTGCCGCTGCCGCGCCGCACATGCTGCCGTCGCCGAAGACGCCATCGCCACCGCCGCCCGAAGCCGCTGCCGTTGAAACCGTCGAGAACCGGTATCAAACCGATCCGAACCGTCAATTTTTTTTTGGTTTTTCATTTTAGTTCGGTTTATTTTTTTTAGGATAGTTTAAGTATCGAACGTTCGTTCGTTTAGCTTCTGTGACGAACAAATTCGTTAGTTTAGGTTCTGTAGCGAACGTTCGTTTGGTAGTTTTTTCTTTTTATTTTACTTTACGTCCAGGGACCTATCCGTGAATATTTTCTTCGTAGATTAGCCCATAATCTTTAAACTCTCGTAACTTTTTGCTCGTTTGTCCAAATTAGACGAAACCAGCGCCTAAATCTTCAGAGCAAGAGCATGATTTTGATAATTTAAAATTTGAGTTTAGTTCAGATTAGAATTTGATCTTGTTTTGTTTGCATCTTGAGTTTCGTAGCTCCGTTTGAGTTGATTCTTTTTGCAAATCGTAGCTAATCACATGTACCTATTGTTAAGATCTAATCCACATAAATATAATGTTGTTAAATTTTGTTTTCTATTTAGATTAGTTATTCGCTTGTTTTTGAGTTCTTTGGATCTTTTCTTCGTTTTCTTTTTTGCATCGTTTGCTTGATTTCTTATGTATGCTATTGTTTGTTTATGCTAGATTTTCTAGAGTGCGAAGCTTGTTACTACAAATCTCTAGAGTTTTCCGATCGTCGGCAAGGCAAGTTACACTATGGTCATACTTTTCGATACCCTGTTTTTACTATGCATTAGTTGTGCCCCTCAAATATCCGCATGAGTAGGATTGGTAACATGTGGTTTGGTTGTAGTACTTGAGGTAGGAACCTATTACCTTTGATCGCCCCGGGAATATACGTTATGCTTATATTGCTTAGCCATGCTTGTAGACGGGGATTGGATCGTGATATTCATGGAAGATGTGAGTGATAATAATTTTGGACAACTTTAATACACATCTGGGTGGATTGGTTGGGGCACCTGAAGAAACCAGTGCTTGCCCATGGGAATCCCAGAGTACCCGTGTGATTTTCCCTCGGTTCGCCACCCAGGCTCAAAGGGATCATATGATATTTCATGCCTAGAAACTTTCGTGTGCAACCACAAGCCATTATGGGCTATGGCATAGTTGAATAAGTTGTGTGAGCTCTTGAAGAGGTGGACTAGCAGATGTAGGGAAAAGTAGGTGTACTGGTCTACCCAGAGTAGACAGTTAATGCTTAAGAAAGACTATGTCTCGATCTTACGATCATGGATGCGGTCGAGTCTTGTAGGGAAAAGTGTGCAACCTCTGTAGAGTGTATAAACTAATCATGGTTAGTCGTGTCCCCGTGTATGGACAATTTGAGTATCTAGAAGTGGATATTATTGTTGATCTCATCACTCTTTAATTAATGAATTGGTTTAATGATGATACTTTTTTAGTTTTGGGATTTGAGTTGGAGGAACCTTCTCAATCATTGGTATAAACTTTATAGTAAATAAAATTTATTCCTTTGTTGTAGGGAAAAATTAGCTTTATGCAAAATATTAAACTTAGAGTCTCCACCAACCAAATATGCATGTAGATAGATATAGTTTCTTGCATTCATTTGCTCTACAGTGTAACTCTGCCAGCATATTCCATGGGCTGACCTACACGGTTGCAACGTCTCATGTTGCAGACTTTACCGACGAAGAATAAGGTGCGATAGGTCGTTGTCATGCACTCAGCTATGCCTTTGGAGTTGATGGACTCATTTATCTTCGAAGCTTCCGCAGTTATTTTGTTTAGATGGCCTTCAGCCATATTATTTGTGTAATAAATACTCCTTATGAGGACCTTGATGTAATAAGTGTGTGATTGAACTCTGTTATAATTCCTCGGGTACTCTGTGTGTCAGAATACCGATCCAGGGATGACACTTAAGCACAGAGACTTCAGTCCATTGGGATCGTGGTCGCTACACCCTATGCATAGGAACTGGGTTAGACTTAATGTGTTATTCATATGCTTCATGATACTCTCTATATGGTTCAATTCTTATCTTGTATGCGAGCATCATTGAAATTATCATGCCTAGCTAAAAAGGCAATAAAGAAAAGCGCTTGCTGGGAGACAACCCAACATTTACCCCTACTGTTTTTGTGTTTCCACATGATTAAGCTACTATAGTAATCATGTTTTATAGTCTTTGTTTCAATAAAGTGCCAAGTAAAGCCTTTGGGATAGCGTGGATGATAGTTGACTTGATTCTATGCAAAAACAGAAACTTTTGCTCTCAGTCCAGGAATTTTGAAAATTAACTGGAACGTGCTTTTGATATGAATTTTTGACACATAATTGATATCCAAATTTTCTACATTGTCCTAAGTTTTCAGATTTTTTGGAGTTACAGAGGTGCAGAAAGTTTCCAAATTACTGCAGACTGTTATGTTTTTGACAGATTCTGTTTTCATTGTGTTATTTGCTTATTTTGATGAATCTATGATTAGTATCGGAGGGTATGAACCATGGAGAAGTTGGAATACAGTAGATATAACACCAATATGAATTTAATGGTGATTTGCTTTCTTATACTAACAAAAGAGACTAGGGTTCATCTGTCTAGGAGCGAGGCGGCATCACTAATAATCATGTGGAACTATGAAAATTTGCTTCATGTCAAATGCCATATGAATTAGCCTAAGCATTAGCTATGCTATGAAAGTGAGTTGATCAATGGATGAACCAAGTTTGTTAAACTGAATTGTGGGACCCTCCTCATGAAGACCTCCTCATGAAGAGGAGGGAACGCTTCAAAAATAGGGGCGTGGCTATAGCGCGCGCGCGTCCTAGGAGGCGCGATCGATTTCCGACCAGAGGAATCGGACAGCAAAACGACAAAATGTTTAGCGATCAGGCTCCGCCCACCTCCTATTCCCTTTCTCGACCGATCGCGGCCTGGAGCGTTCCTTTTTCGTGAGTTGGGCCCAGCCTCGGCCCAGTACCTACATACGCTCTATTCCCTTTCCACGTTTTTTAGTTTGGGCCTGTTTTTCCTATTTCGCTAATTCCTTTACGGGCGGCGTTTTTCAGGGACACGAATGGGTGGAAATCTCACTTTCAATTGAAATGAACTACCACTTTCAACAAAATGAATTGCAACTTTTACACGAAAAAATAAATTATCCTGTCCCTCTATTCCCTTTCGATTAATACTTTCCAGGACATAATTTTATTGAAAAATAACATACTTGAATTAAAATGACCTCTGACTTTTTGGTTGAATCGAAATGTTCATTAATTTGATCGACTATGAACAAGTTAAAAATTAATAAGAAAATTTCAAAATAAAGAACATATATATAGAAATAAACAACTTTTGAATTCGTGAAATTTCCAGGAAAAAAAGAACATTTTCTGTGTAAACAAAGAAATGTTTATTTATAGAAATAAACAAAGAACGACGTCCGCCTCGACTCGCGTTACGGTAAGACAGGGTGGCAGTGGTGTCACGTGCTCGTCTCGGCGTCGTCGTCGCCGCTACGCGACGACGTCGCCTCGACTTCGCGTTACGCTAAGAGAGGGTGGCAGTGGTGTCACGTGCTCGTCTCGGCGTCCGTCGTCGCTACCGCGACGATGTCGCCTCGACTTCGCGTTACGCAAAGACGAGGTGGCGGTGGTGTCACGTGCTGCGTCTCGGCGTCCGTCGTCGCTACGCGACGACGTCGCCTCGACTTCGCGTTACGCTAAGACAGGTGGCGATGGTGTCACGTGCTCATCTCGGCGTCGTCGTCGCTACGCGACGGCGTCCGCCCGACTTGCGTTACGCTAAGACGAGGTGGCGGTGGTGTCACGTGCTGCGTCTCGGCGTCGTCGTCGCCACCGCGACGACGTCGCCTCGACTTCGCGTTCGGTAAGACAGGTGGCGATGGTGTCACAGGCTCGTCTCGGCGTCCGTCGTCGCTACGCGGCGACGTCGCCTCGACTTCGCGTTACGCTAAGACGAGGTGGCGATGGTGTCACGTGCTTGTCTCGGCGTCCGTCGTCGCTACGCGCGACGACGTCCGCCTCGACTTCGCGTTCTGTAAGACGAGGTGGCGATGGTGTCACGAGCTCGTCTCGGCGTCCGTCGTCGCTACGCGGCGACGTCGCCTCGACTTCGCGTTACGCTAAAGACAGGTGGCGGTGGTGTCACGGGCTCGTCTCGGCGTCGTCGTCGCTACGCGACGACGTCGCCGACTTCGCGTTACGCTAAAACGGTGGCGATGGTGTCACGGGCTCGTCTCGGCGTCCGTCGTCGCTATCGCGACGACGTCGCCTCGACTAGCGATTCGCTAAAACGAGGTGGCGATGGTGTCGCAGGCTCGTCTCGGTGTCGTCGTCGCTACCGCGGCGACGTCGCCTCGACTTCGCGTTACGCTAAGACGAGGTGGCGGTGGTGTCACGTGCTCGTCTCGGCGTCCGTCGTCGCTCGTCGTCGCTACGCGGCGACGTCTGCCTCGACTTCGCGTTACGCTAAGACGAGGTGGCGGTGGTGTCACGTGCTCGTCTCGGCGTCCGTCGTCGCTACGCGACGACGTCGCCTCGACTTCGCGTTATGCTAAGACAGGTGGCGGTGGTGTCACGGGCTGCGTCTCGGCGTCCGTCGTCGCTACGCGACGACGTCCGCCGACTTCGCCTTCGCTAAAACGAGGTGGCGGTGGTGTCACGTGCTGCGTCTCGGCGTCGTCGTCGCTACGCGACGACGCGTCGCCTTGACTTCGCGTTACGCTAAGAAAGGATGGCGATGGTGTCACGTGCTGCGTCTCGGCGTCGTCGTCGCTACGCGACGGCGTCGCCTCAACTTCGCGTTACGCTAAGACGAGGTGGCAGCGGTGTCGCGTGCTCGTCTCGGCGTCGTCGTCGCTACGCGGCGACGTCCGCCGACTTCGCGTTCGGTAAGACAGGTGGCGGTGGTGTCACGTGCTGCGTCTCGGCGTCCGTCGTCGCTACGCGGCGACGTCGCCGACTTCGCGTTACGCTAAGACAGGTGGCGATGGTGTCACGGGCTCGTCTCGGCGTCGTCGTCGCTATCGCGGCGACGTCCGCCGACTTCGCGTTCGCTAAGACAGGTGGCGGTGGTGTCACAGGCTCGTCTCGGCGTCCGTCGTCGCTACGCGGCGACGTCCGCCGACTTCGCGTTCGCTAAAACAGGTGGCGGTGGTGTCACGTGCTGCGTCTCGGCGTCCGTCGTCGCTACCGCGGCGACGTCCGCCTCGACTTCGCGATACGCTAAGACAGGTGGCGGTGGTGTCACGTGCTCGTCTCGGCGTCGTCGTCGCTACTGCGGCGGCGTCCGCCGACTTCGCGTTCGCTAAGACAGGTGGCGATGGTGTCACGGGCTCATCTCGGCGTCGTCGTCGCTACCGCGGCGACGTCCGCCGACTTCGCGTTCGCTAAGACAGGTGGCGATGGTGTCACGTGCTCGTCTCGGCGTCCGTCGTCGCTACGCGGCGACGTCCGCCTCGACTTCGCGTTCGCTAAGACAGGTGGTAGTGGTGTCACGTGCTCGTCTCGGCGTCCGTCGTCGCTACGCGGCGACGTCCGCCGACTTCGCGTACGCTAAAGACAGGTGGCGATGGTGTCACGTGCTCGTCTCGGCGTCGCCGTCGCTACGCGGCGACGTCGCCTCGACTTCGCGTTACGGTAAGACGAGGTGGCGGTGGTGTCACGTGCTCGTCTCGGCGTCCGTCGTCGCTACGCGGCGGCGTCGCCTCGACTTCGCGTTACGGTAAGACAGGTGGCGGTGGTGTCACGGGCTCGTCTCGGCGTCGTCGTCGCTACGCGGCGGCGTCGCCTCGACTTCGCGTTACGCTAAAACGAGGTGGCGATGGTGTCGCAGGCTCGTCTCGGCGTCGTCGTCGCTACGCGGCGGCGTCGCCTCGACTCTTGTTTCGCTAAAACGAGGTGGCAATGGTGTCGCAGGCTGCGTCTCGGCGTCGTCGTCGCTACGCGGCGGCGTCGCCTCGACTTCGCGTTCGCTAAAACGAGGTGGCGATGGTGTCACGGGCTGCGTCTCGGCGTCGTCGTCGCTACGCGGCGGCGTCGCCTCGACTTCGCGTTACGCTAAGACGAGGTGGCGGTGGTGTCACGTGCTGCGTCTCGGCGTCGTCGTCGCTACGCGGCGGCGTCGCCTCGACTTCGCGTTACGCTAAAACGAGGTGGCCATCGACACGGTAAGACAGGTGGCAGTAGGCACGGGCTCGTTCGCGTCCGCTGCCGCTCAGCGACGACGTCCGCCGACTCGCTACGCTAAGACAGGTGGCAGAGGTGTCACGGGTTGTCTCGGCGTCATCACGACGACGTCCGCCGACTTTTGTTTCGCTAAGACAGGTGGCAATGGTCACGTTGTTCGGCGCTATCACGACGACGACGCCTCGACTCGCTTCGCTAAGACAGGTGGCAGTGGTGTCACAGGCTGCGTTCGGCGTCCGTCGCGCTATCGCGACGACGTCCGCCGACTCGCGCTACGCTAAGACAGGTGGCGCGGTGTCACGTGCTGCGTCTCGGCGTCCGTCGTCGCTATCGGCGACGACGTCGACTTCGCGTTACGCTAAGACAGGTGGCGATGCGTGTCACGTGCTCGTCTCGGCGTCCGTCGTCGCTACGCGGCGACGTCGCCTCGACTTCGCGATACGCTAAGACAGGTGGCGAGTGTCACAGGCTGTCTCGGCGTCCGTCGTCGCTACCGCGACGACGTCCGCCGACTTCGCGTTCGCTAAGACAGGTGGCGGTGGTGTCACGTGCTGCGTCTCGGCGTCGTCGTCGCTACCGCGGCGGCGTCCGCCTCGACTTCGCGTTACGCTAAAGACGAGGTGGCGGTGGTGTCACGTGCTGCGTCTCGGCGTCGTCGTCGCTACGCGCGACGACGTCCGCCGACTTCGCGTTACGCTAAGACAGGTGGCGATGGTGTCACGTGCTCGTCTCGGCATCCGTCGTCGCTACGCGGCGACGTCCGCCTCGACTTCGCGTTACGGTAAGACGAGGTGGCGGTGGTGTCACGTGCTGCGTCTCGGCGTCGTCGTCGCTACGCGACGACGTCGCCTCGACTTCGCGTTACGCTAAAGACGAGGTGGCGATGGTGTCACAGGCTTGTCTCGGCGTCGTCGTCGCTACTACCGCGGCGACGTCGCCTCGACTTCGCGTTCGCTAAAACGAGGTGGCGATGGTGTCACGGGCTCGTCTCGGCGTCGTCGTCGCTACTGCGACGGCGTCGCGCCTCGACTTCGCGTTCGCTAAGACAGGTGGCGGTGGTGTCACGTGCTGTCTCGGCGTCCGTCGTCGTTACGCGGCGGCGTCGCCTCGACTTCGCGTTTTGCTAAGACAGGTGGCGATCTTTATCACGGGCTCGTCTCGGCGTCGTCGTCGCTACGCAGCAGCGTCGCCTCGACTTCGCGTTACGCTAAAGACGAGGTGGCGGTGGTGTCACGTGCTCGTCTCGGCGTCCGTCGTCGCTACGCGGCGGCGTCCCTCCGACTTCGCGATACGCTAAAGACGAGGTGGTAGTGGTGTCACGTGCTCGTCTCGGCGTCGTCGTCGCTACGCGGCGACGTCGCCTCGACTTCGCGTTACGCTAAGACAGGTGGCGATGGTGTCACGTGCTTGTCTCGGCGTCGCCGTCGCTACATGACGACGTCGCCTCGACTTCGCGTTCTGGTAAGACAGGTGGCGGTGGTGTCACGTGCTCGTCTCGGCGTCGCCGTCGCTACGCGACGACGTCCGCCTCGACTTCGTGTTACGGTAAGACAGGTGGCGATGGTGTCACGGGCTCGTCTCGGCGTCCGTCGTCGCTACCGCGACGACGTCGCCTCGACTTCGCGTTACGCTAAGACGAGGTGGCGGTGGTGTCACGGGCTCCGTCTCGGCGTCGTCGTCGCTACGCGGCGACGTCGCCTCGACTAGCGTTCGCTAAAACGAGGTGGCAATGGTGTCACAGGCTCGTCTCGGCGTCGTCGTCGCTACGCGGCGACGTCGCCTCGACTTCGCGTTACGCTAAAACGAGTGGCGGTGGTGTCACGTGCTGCGTCTCGGCGTCCGTCGTCGCTACGCGACTTCGTGCGCCTCGACTTCGCGATACGCTAAGACGAGGTGGCGATGGTGTCACGTGCTGCGTCTCGGCGTCCGTCGTCGCTACGCGGCGACGACGACGCCTCGACTTCGCGATACGCTAAGACGAGGTGGCGATGGTGTCACGGGCTCGTCTCGGCGTCGTCGTCGCTACACGACGACGTCCGCCGACTTCGCGTTACGCTAAGACGAGGTGGCGATGGTGTCACGGGCTCATCTCGGCGTCCGTCGTCGCAATCCTATTTCTCGAGCACGAGCCACCAAGGTGGCTGCTTTTCTTCGATTTTGAGAGCCATATTCCTCCTATTTTCTTGTAAAGCATCCTCCTTTGGATTAGTCCTTCCAAAAGAAATTAAATCATCTTCTTCCTCCTCATCTTTGGCGAGCAAGGTGTGCTGATTTAACCTATCCATACTAGTTTCATGAGAGCGAGTTGCCAAAATCGACATCCATGTCTTTGCTCCTGTCTAATTTGGGTGTTCATGAGCACGGAGAAGGTGGCCGCCATCGGCTATGAACTCGCCGGAAGGAAGAGGATGGGGTGCAGGACATCCTCGGAGCCGACGCGACGCTGGAAAGCTTAGTGATGCGGTGGGGGCGCCTGCGGAGAGGTCGAACAAGCGGGGAGGGCGTCGGCGGCGGACGGACACCGCCTCGCCGTATTGCCGCTTCCGCCTGACATCCGGCGGCGTGCGGCAGCTGCGCTTGCCAGTATTAGCCCTGCTGCCCGCCTGACCTCGCCGGCGCTTCGTGCGGCCGCGGTGCCTCGCCTCTTTGCCGTTGACCTCGCGGGGCTCGTGCGGCTGCGCGCCTCGCCGTATTCATCGCTTGACCTCGCCGGCGCTCGTGCGGCAGCGGCGGCTTCGCCCTATTCGCCGTTGACCTCACGGGGCTCGTCGCGGCTGCGGCGCCTCGCCCGTATTCACCGCCCGACCTCGCCCGGCCTTTCGTGCGACCTGACGTCTCGCCGTATTAATTATTGCCATGCGAGGAGGATCCGCCGGCGAGGAGGGGAAGCGGTGGGGAAGAGTAGGAAGGATGACGAAAGGGAAAAGGGGATAGATGCGGTCGAGTGGGTTTTCCCAAAAAGGAAACGAGCAGGAAAAGGAAAGGGAATAAAACGTGCGCACGCGGTCGGGATCGATCGCTCCGCGATCGCCAAGGAGTCGCTTCGCAAAAATAGATGTATGCTGCTTGATGTGGCGTGCACACGGTATTCTTTAGTAAAAGGCGAAAGAATAGTTCGCTTTGTGCTCACCACGCAGCTGCCTGAGTTCCAACACTGCAGCTGACGCCCTTTAAGTAGCCATCAGCTCGAGCTCAACTCCACTAAGCAAGCGAGGTGGGACTAATAACCATGCTTCATCCATCCGGTGTCTCCACTGCACGGTACGTACATTCGTCTCTACGACCGGCCCATCTACGCCCTCCGAAAGCCCGAGCCCAACTCATTCTTTTCCAACTAACGGCACAAAACGGCCCACCACGCGAGGCGACCGTCCTGCTGCGCCCGGCGTCGTCTGCGGTGTCCGTGTCTCCGTTTCGAATTTCCATTTCAAATCTCGTCCCCCCTTCAGCTCCCCCTCGTCTTCTCCCCACTGCTCCACTCTTTCCATTCCCGACAATCCCTCAACGGGATCCCGCCGCACCAATCCCCAAACCCTCGACCGCGGCGGCGGCGGCGACCGAGCTCGCTCGCGGCAGGATTCTCCCGGCCACGCCATGGGCTGCTTCCTCTCGTGCTTCCGCGGCCGCCCCGACCCGGCCGGCCGGGCCCTCCACGTACGCTTATCCCACCCCGTGCGATTTCGTCTTCCCTAGACCCCTCGTCTCCGATCCGCGTGGCGATGATCTGTTTCTTCGGGTGTTTCTCCGGTGCAGGATCCGCTCGTGCGCAAGACCCGGCTCGGGGACGCCTTCCTGGACGACCACCACGACGACGGCACGGCGAGTGAGTTTTTGAATCTCTCCGTTGCGCCGATCGGATCCGATTCGATCTGTTGATGATGGTGACGGGCTACTGATTGCGTGTTGTTTTGTTATCAGAGCTTGAGGAGAACCGGACGCCCAAGGAGGATCTCGGGAACGACGGAGGGGTCGACGACGACCTCAGGCGAGAGGTATCGAGATCGACTGCAAAGCGCTTTCCTGTTTCTGTAACTCCGTCAGTATTCGTGTTGCCGGTCGGTAGCAGCGAAAAAAAAATTGAATTGGTTGATGCTTACAGTTTGAAGTGATCTGTTTGACTTTGACACGTCTGCACGGTCGATGTGGTCTTCATGTGGATAGACTGTCACGTCTGCGCTGCAGTATTCTCTGTGTCGTGTTACCTGCTATGTCTAGATGAATTTTGTAGTTAGAAGGTTGTTCTGCGATTTCCATGGGGGCCTTCTTAGTACCTAGGGTTGGCTGTTAAGTCTGCTCTGCACTTTACTGGAGTAGAATGGAAAGTGTGCTGCAGCCCTTGCAGCAAAATGTCGTAACGTTCTCCTTCCAGGCATTCTCGTTCTCCTTCCATGCATTCTTTGGTTACCGGAATGTATGGCGGTTGGCTTTTTTGTATTTAAATTTTAAATCTGAAATTCATCTCCTGAATATGCCATGTTCAGTTGATGTTACTTTGTCATTTGGGCTAACTACTATGCTCCGCATTGATCGATGCGACTATTTAATGTTCAGTGGAAAGTGTAAAGTATGCACCTGTGGATTACTCCCTCCGTCCGGAATTACTTGTCACCAAAATGAATAAAAATGAATGTATCTAGAACTAAAAGATGTCTTAGATACATCAATTTCCGTGACAAGTAATTCCGGACGAAGGGTGAACCTTTTAGCCTTTTTGCTTGTGGAGACACATCTAGTTGTTCGCCGAATAGAACACTATTTGTGGATTTGAAACCCTTTGCTTAGACCATTTTCAGTGGGTGTGCCATAAAAATTTCCACGACAAGTACACTGCAAGTCTAGCAGATGCTAGTTATCACATTTGGTCAATGTGCACTGATTTCAAAATTAAATATTCACTTTTTAGATCCCATCTAAACTTTTAGACTTTGCAAAAGTATATTGAAAGATCATGTTGTACAATGCATAACCTTCTAAAGGCCCAGTTCTTTTGCCAGAATCTGGGGATTCTCCCAGAATCCGACCCCTACCCAGCTTCTCCCACAATCTTTGTACAAATGGGGCTCAAAGATTCTGGGAGTAGCTGGGTAGGGGTCGGATTCTGGGAGAATCCCCAGATTCTGGCAAAAGAACTGGGCCTAGATCTTGTCGTATATGTTGCATAGGTAGTTCTGAATAATAGAGTTATCAATTAGTGTTCAAATGTATTGCTTGCCTTTCCCCATCAGGCTAAGGCTTTGCTGAAGTCAGTGTGCACTGTCAAGGCTAAATCTTAATCTTTTTAATTCCACTTGAACTTTTAGTCTTTGGAAAAATGATCAAGGACCATGCTATACAATGTATAACCTCGTAAAGGTTTTTCTATGCATTGTATATGTAGTTCAGAATAGTATAATGATTAGTTTTTTTTCAAATTTATTGCCCATCTTTTCCACATATGCATTTGGGCAAGGTTGTTATGTGCATGCAACTTAATACGATATCATGGCCAATAGGCCAGCATTTCAAATTTTCAACACCCTGCTGACGCACTTTCTGAAATAGTTGTAACCTACGTCGATCTCAAGTCCAAGGATGAGAAGTGCCTAGACGTGAGAGGAAGTGGTGAAATATATTGTCTGCCTTTCTACATCAGCTTAAAGCCTTAAACTTCGGAGAGGTGGTTAGGTCCATGTAATTCAACAATTACGATTACAATCTTCAGATATAGGCCAAGTCTTACTGGTTGTCAAATTTCAGGTCTATGCAGTTCAATAGTTAGGATTATAATCTTCAGATATAGTCCAAGTCTTACTGGTTGGCAGATTTTGGCATAGTTAGCACCAACCAATTACAATGAAATAGTTTTGTAATGCTCATTTGCTTGATATTTCTACATTTATCTCTGCACTGCCTACTGATAGATATTGTTACACTTCACTGTTGCAAGTCCGTGTTATCTTTTAAAACTTAGCACTCTAAATTATACTAGTAACAAATCTGATGATTTTTTCACGGAATTCCACTATTATACCAGGCAAGTTATCTTAAATCTTGTGGCGCAATATCAGAAACCCCGCCAGAAATTCTGAAAGCATCAAACCAAGTCGAAGAGCAAGAAATTAATGAGGTATTGTCGTATTGAGTTTGTCTTTGCAATCTTCTTTTCATAAAAAAACGCTGTCTTGACATCTTTTTTCTTACACTCAGTGCACTGAGACGTCCAACAATGCAGAGGACATTAAAGAGGCCCTGGTGTCTGAAAATAAGGATTACTTGTCTGAAGGGTAAAGAACTACTCCCTCTGTATCAAAATATAAGACGTTTTTTTAACACTGAACAGTGTCAAAGGAGTACCATCTATCTCCATGATTTATTTATTTTTGAACAAGATCTTCATGAATGTTGTGATCCTGTAAACTAGTAACATGATGACTACTGTCAGCTGGTCTGAAAACCATTTTGGCTGTCTCTTCCAATACAGGTTCAACTCTGACAGGCACGACGATGGTGCTTTGAAGCATGACCAGGACACCTACGAAGGCACTGACGACCATGTCACTGAGGTTGAATCAGCGCCGAGATCATCGTCGCAGGAAAGGTCTTCAGACCAGATCATCAGGAAGCAGAATCCTGATCGTAGCGACTCGCCTTTCCCCACCCCTCTGGTTCTGAGGGACGACATCCAGACCCCTGGATTCACCACACACCAGGGGAACTTCAAGCCTGGGAAGCGCGGGAGGGCCAGCAAGCAGTTCGTGTACCCCGTCCTGAGACCCATCGAGAACAAGCTGCAGTGGACGGAGCTGAGCGACGAGTCCTCCCCCGTAGTCGCCTCTCATCCCCCCAAGAGAAGGTACCTGTCTGCAGATTCCACCGAGAACGAGAAGCCCCATCAGCAAACCCTTTCAGACTCAGTGAACGAAAGCACAGAGCTATCATCAGAGTCTGCGCCATTTCTGTTCCATGCCGGCAGGAAAGAGCAGCAGGCTCAAGAAGTGGCGTCTTCGGAGGATGAGAATGTCAGCCGGCAGCAGCTTGTGGGTGGCGGCGGCGTCGGAGAGCTGCTGAACAAGAGCTCGGAGAACGGCAAGCATGGCGTGGCTAGCCTGTCTTGCTGGCTCAAGACCTCTTGTGTGGATGGTGAGGGCCAGACTGGACGGCAGCTGGGCTTCGGAAGCGTCGATCTCAGCGACGTGCCCATCTTTGTGGCCTCTGGGCTGAACTGGGACAACGAGAACAACCCTACCCCGATCCTGCCCAAGGCCTGGGACGGCAATGGGATCCCCAACACCACCACCAAGTACAAAGAGGTTATACACACATCATCCTCTGATGTTTCTCAGAGCCATCTGTATCTGTAGTTCTGCATGTGACTTACTCTAGTGCCTGCTTTGGTGTTTCCAGGACCAGAGAGTGAGCTGGCATGCCACGCCCTTTGAGGAGAGGCTCATGAAAGTGTTGTCCGATGAGAAACCACACCATCAGAGGTACGTGCCGTCCTGCTTTTTTTTTTCTTTCTTTCCTGCTCACGTCTGTTACCAAATGTAAATATCACAAGAGTTAACATTGAACATGATGGATGCTTTGCTTTGCTACTGTGCCAGGAAAATCAGCGGGAAGCTGATCCACCTGGAGGAGGACGCGGTAGAGAGCCCGGCAAGTGCGACTGCTTCCTCGTGATCGGCAGTATGAGAGGGGTCCAGTGTTGTGTTTGGCCAATCCGGCCCGAGCCACCTCTAGCTGCATCAGTGTGTGAAGCTGTCTGAAACTGAACTAGTGCTGCTACACTCTTGTCCGCTGAAGCATTTTGCTTGCGCCTCCGTGCAACTTTTGCACATCACCTGCTGGTTGATGTGATGCTGGGTATATTTTTCATCAATAATGAAAATAAGAGACTCGTCTTCGGTTTACTCCTTCCCTGCTAGCTGGTCCTGTGATGCCGTTGTGTCGTTGTGCGGTTTAAATTCGGGCAATAAAAGTTTATCACGTCCCGCACAGAGGCCTTGATTCGTGTCCATGGACCATGGTCCCATCTCCCACAGGCCACAGTAACCGAAGTTACTCAAGGTCCTTGTGGGTGAAAGCTTCCTAGCAAGTAGATTTGCGCTGCATGAGAGATGATGATCCGTATCCAGACGGCGGATTCCTCTCGGATGGACGCTAGCGTAGCGGGCACCGATTTCCAGCCGTGGAGGGAAACCATGGGCGGGCAGTTCCCCAACTGCAAATGGCGAAGCACGGGCGCTGTAGACAGACGCAGGGCGGCAACAGGGCTGATTACACGCCTCCAAAGCGAACCAGATCCAAGATCGATCAAATCAAAAACAAGCAAATCCACAGGCCAAAACCAGACGGGCAGAGGAGTGAAAAAACCGTCGTCGTCTAGTCCCAAATGGTCATATGATATCGGCCTGGCAGGGCTCACGGGCACGAACCACTGTTTGCCGCCACGGCCCAACCCACGCGCGTCCTGTCTGTCTCTCTGCCCTTGCACTGCCGCTCACTGCAGCGGCAGATTCCCCCGCGACCGCGCCACCCGAGGCGCGTGTCGTTTCCGAGCGCGCGCTCCGGTCGTCGTCGTCGCCGTGCTGGCTTCGCTCGCATGTGGCCGGCCGATGGGCCGATCATGATCAACTAATCAATTCACTGTTTCACCGGTGTTGTAGCTTGTGATCCTCTCTTTTTTCGTGTCAAGAACCGAGTCGATGCGACGGGACGAAATAAACTTTACTTTTTTGCATGTAAAATGGTGCCGGTTGCATGCTGCGCACGCATCTCGGTGAAAACTGGCCGATCGATCGTCGGAGGCTCGGGACCGATCGACCGCGCGGGCGGACGTGTCCTGCCCTCCATGGCTCCGTCTGCACGCACGGATACGCAAAATGCACATGCACCAAAGCCTCCAAGCAGGACAAACCAAGATCGCGAGATAGTTTGCGGCCAAGCAGATGGCAACATGCGTTTGTGTTTACGCAACATGCCAAATTAACAAACAAATTCACAAAAAGCAGCTACGCACGTAGTAGACCACCACGTACGCGATCAGTATCCGGCCAGACACGCATTGATTTGCAAAAGCGTTTGCAGCCTTGTCGTGTTAATTGTTGCATGCCCCTATATACTACTCCCTCCGTCCCATAATATAAAAACGTTTTTAACACTAGTGTAGTTTTAAAAACGTTGTTATATTTTGCGATAGAGGGAGTAGCTAGATGCATGATTTACGGTCTACTCTGGGGCTGGATTAACAAGCTGCTTGGCTCGATTATTATTAAGCTCATTATCGTTAAAATAGTTATTATTAAGTTAATATTAACGAGCTAAAACCTCTGTTCATCTCGGTTCGTTATAGGCTCGTTATGCTCGCAAGTGTTCACGAATGCCCGTTAAGGTAATAAACAACACAGAAGAATCCCATGATCCCATAAAAAATTCACAATAGACTAAATTAAACAAGAACGTTAAGGTAATAAACAACACAGAAGAATTCCATGATCCCATAAAAATTTCACAATACAATAAATTAAACAAGGATGTTAAGGTAATAAACAACACAGAAGAATCTCATCAAAATTTCACAACGGCATAAATTAAACAAGAACGTTTGGTTCCTGGCGGCTAGCTCCTGGTTGACTCCGGGGTCTCCTGGCGTCTAGCTCCTAAGTCTAGGAGAAGTGGCAAAGTGGGCTGGGGTGCTAGTCCCCTAGGCTGGGCTAACTAGCAACTCTTTTGTTAGTGGGCTGATTTGAACTAGGGGTCTCATGTCAAACTTTTAAAAATTAGCAAGCTAAACGAGTTAGCTCATGAAACTCCTTTGCTCACTCGTTAAGCTCGTTAATCTTAACGAGCAAGAAACACTGTTCGACTTGATGCATTAACTAACGAGCACGAGCCGAAATGAGCCGAACTATCGAGCGCTCATTATGCTCGCGAGCTTCGAGCTTTTCGTCCAACCCTAGTCTAGTCCTTCCAATCTTATAAAAGTCTCTCCGTATGATTTGTATTAGTATTCATGTCAATTGTAGCCAAAACGTTGTTAATGATTTTTTTAGCTAAATTTGCTGGAAGTGAGTATAGAACTGTAGTCTGGCTGGGCTCCGACCTCCCCCCTCCCCCAAGTCGTGTAAGGAGGATTGTAAGGTTGTCTCTGAGTAATATAAGTTTATACCCTAAAAAACAGTTATACAAAAGCCATCGTTTTGAACAAGAGGCGATTTGTAGCATGCTGGTACAACGTATTGAACCTTTTTTTATACTTTCACATTTGAATCTATGATATCTTTTGAAGAAAAAAAAATCTAATTTATTATTCGTTTACATAATCATTTATTATACGTTTTAACAAGTTTTTAAAACTTCCACCAAGTTTCAATTACTAAAACTTGATAGAAAATCATCAAGTTTCAAAAACAAAAACTTAAAAACATGAAGGGGATCAAACAAGTTTGAGGAGCATGAAGCAATGGTGAGGTGGGCACGGCCTGGCAGGTGCGTGCCCATGTGAATTTTTGATTTTTGGACAATATCACAGTTAAAACACAAATTTAAGCATCACTATTGTTACAGTGCATAATATGGCAAGACAACTGTGTTGAAAGTGTTTTTTTATTATATAAAATTCCAGTATACGATCTAAATATTTGTAAGGAAATAGCACTAGTTATTATTAATATTTTCCTCGTAAACGATTGGAGGAAGTAGTTTGCATTTCAATCGGTTGTCAATGATCCAAACGCTTCTATGTTTCTTTACAAAGGGAGTACTTCATCAAAAGCGAGGGGATACGTTCGCCATACAGGCCTTCACATGTCGTTGGTTTCTATGGTCCTTTTTCTTTTCGAGAAGTTCACTAGCCATCGATTAGCGACCGCTTAACCAACTTGCTATTGTGCCTACGTACTACGTGCATGCAGCTAGGTACTATGCTTTTTTTGGCCGAGAACCCTACGTGCATGCCGTGACGTTCAAGTTGCAGTTGAAAACTATGGAAGATCTTGTTTTATACATCTGGGGTTTGAGGAGTCTCCGACAACGACAAAAAGGGCTCGACTGATTGTCCTAGTACTCACTAAGTTACACATGTGAACAACGGATGAAACACTCACTAAGTTACACATGTGAACAATACTGTAATAAAGATATGATTTATTTTATTATACAAAAGGAGATGATCTATTACTGTAAGTCGTCTCGAATTCCAGTCATTTTTCAGAATCGTTCAACTGACGTCGGATCGTCATGATCCCCACCTTGCTCCATATGTGACACACGCACTGAAATTGCAGTGTTTATACTAGGATGTTTACATTTTCAAATCACGATTTAATAATGGTTAAAAAGGAACAATTATCATCACTCCACTGGTCCATCTACAGGACATGCCCTACAGTCACTGCAACACCATCCTCATTTTTTAGAAATGGAGGAGGACCTCCGGCCTCTGCATCTAGACGATGCATGCGGCCACTTTATTAATTATTCACACAAGACCTTACAAAGTCATATAACAGTAAGACTAAAGCCACCGTCTAGGCAACATCTGTCGCTACTCCTATCCAGTTGATGAAAGGATGCTGATAGTCTGGGCCCAATACCAAACAGACCTCACAGCCAAACCTAAACATCTAAGACCTGAGGTCCCAACCAGGACGCCTGCCGGGTATAGAGCACCTACCAGTCAGACGTATTCCTCAACCAGGACGTCTGCCAGGTATGAGGCCGCCGCAGCCACCTGCCACCAATCCATCTTCAGAGCTGTACTGTTACATCTACCGTGCCAAGTCTCTCTGCCATCGACGCCAGACAGCGCCGTCCTCCTGCGCGAGTCCATCCTTGCACATTGAACGCTGAATCTGTACTGCGCCACGCCGTCGAGATCCGTCGTCATGAATGTGTAGGATGAAGCACCACTCCACCAAAGAAGCAGTCCGCTGGTCCCGCGAAAACGAGTGCACCTCTAAGAATGCCGCCCCCAGGGGGGTAACGACACATGATTGCCGCTAACATCCGATCAGCTGATCTAGGGTTTCCCCCGGAGGTATTGAGTGGAGATGGGAGCTTCACCTCGATGATGCCTTCATGAAGGAAACGATGATAAGGACATCGTCATCACCGGCTCCGTTCTCATCAACTTTGAGTCTCTTCCCTCTCGTATGACTGTCAAAGTGGAGTTCCTTCTCTATAAGAAGAGCTGGTCTAGAGTGTGATTCGGATCAAAACAAATGGATGAGCCTCCTTTTGCTTCAGCAAATTAATGTACGCTGCACTAAGGAGTCGAGGCGACTTATCCGAACTTTCCTACCAAGTTCGGGCT